>BJBW01011704.1:0-73792 GCA_004320125.1 Scolopax mira
TGGCGGAGCGGAGCGGCTGCTGCCGGCCCGGCCTCGGGGCAGCGCTATAAAGGGCCGACGCCGGGACCGGAGCGGGGCGGAGCCGCCGCTTCTACCGCCCCCGGGGCGGGTTCGGGTCCCGCCTCGCCTCACTCCGCCCGCACCCCCGGGGACCCGCGAAGGGCTGCGAGCTTTCCTCGCTGCAAACAAAAACAGCTGGAGTGACTCAAAGGGGAAATTTTAAAGGCTGCTTTTTAGTTTCGGGAGGCGGGGGGGAGTAGATTCAGGGCGAGCGAACTACTTTTGGGGGGTTAGATTTATGGGGGGGGCTCGATTTATGGGGGGGCTTCTCGGCTTCCCACCGCAGGCACCAATTTCCTAGCGGCATTTAAAAAAAAATATATATAAAAAAAACCCACCACAAAGCAAAAGAGAAATGTGCGTGAGAGCTATGAGAAGAGTGACTTGTGTTGAAACATGCCTAGAGATAAAAAACATGGAGAGTTTTATTCATCATGAGAGAAGCACAAATGGTTTATTAATTGAGGATGGAATCGATTGAGGTGTGGGTTAAAAGCAGTCCACGGGGAGGGGGTATTGGGCCAGAGTGTGTGCTTGGGGGACTGAATGTGTTTTGAGAGCTGCCTCCAGCTGAGACACAGGGCATTTGGGGTGAGCAGGGTGCATTCCTCAGGCTGTTGGGACAGGGTCCTCACAGCAGGGGCCAAACTCACCTTCTCCCAAAGCTACTTACAGCTCCCTCACCCTGGAGCGCTCTTCTGCTCCCAAAAAATTGCTCATGGTTTTTCCACAAATTCTGCCTTCCAAAGGAATAGTCAAAGTGGGGTGATTCCATATGATGCGGATGGAGACGTGAGCTGACAGATGTCTATTTAAGAACGCAGACCCAGCAAAATAGATTGTCTTTCCTAGCCCAGTCCAATGTGATTTTTCACATTATGCTGTGGCGTTGTGGCAATGTAGTGTATAACAGCAAACCAGCACATAGTGTTTGTGGGCATATCCATAGGGTTTAGCTCCAGGTTGTGCAGGTGACTAAGCTGAGTCAGGTCTCCATAGGCTGTGTAGCTGATGAAGAGCAGTTTCTTCAGAGGCCAGGTCAGAGCAGGAGTTGACTTGAATTTCCTTCAAGAGAAATGTTTTCCTAACTGGACAATTCAGAGCTTAAGGAGGCCACCTTTCTATGTTTGACACCTAACTTCACTGGTATGAGTATGGTTTAGCTTTCTTCTTCCCTCCCCACAATCTGTTTGTGTCAAGCCTGTGGTACCTTTATTTTTTTTTATTTGAGTACTGACCACTTACATTCTCTATTCCTTTCTCTTCAGGCTCACATCAGAAAAGAGCTCACGTTGGAACAGACCTCACATCTGTGAAAGCTGAATTCACTTCACTGAATGGCAGGAACTGAGTCAAGAGAAACAGCTCAAGCTGGAAGTCCAAAAACGAACATAGGTAAGAAAGAAATATTTCTGAATTTAAGGAAGGTAATTTTTCCTCTCTCTGGGTGGCTGAATATATCAACATCACAAGCAATTAGATCCTCTAAAAATCAGGGCAGTAAATATTAATGTAGAATCTCCATGGTGTTCACTTTAGAGAAGTGGTTGTGGAATAAACTTATCCTAGGAACTAAATTTCAGGGAGGGAAATAATATAGATTTTAAAAACAGCTTGGAACATTTATTTACTTAATGAATTTTAATACACCAACCTTACACATCATAAATGAAGAAATTGGTCATGGTTTCATTCAGCAGGAAGAGCAGGAAGGGACAAGGTGCTGGATGGGGAGGGCTTTTCGGGGCTGGATGGCTGCTCTCCCTCCTCCTCCATGCTGCCAAGGAAGAGGTGCTAGGCCTTGGTGGCTTCCTCAAACTCTCTGGAAAAAGAGACAGCCCTAGAGCAACTGGATTTCCTCTTTACCATTTGTGACCTTCTCCCTGAACCTCTGACCAAGCAGTATAGCTGTCCCCTCTTCCTCATTTCCCCCCTAAAACCTGACGTTTTATACTTGATTCAAGGTTCAAGAGCCGAACGCTTTTGTCGTCTTTGCTCTGGCACAAGATACAGCAAGATTCAAAACTCCCTTTTTCTACCATTTCTCATATACTTAGGTTGTACGGTAGAAACATGTAAAAATAAAGTAATACCAGAAATACAGTATTACTTTATTCTCAATGATAAAATATATCCAAAAGGCAACCAGCAGAAGTGACAAGGGCTGTGGTGGCACTTTGTTTGAATCGAACTGGGAACAGTTATTGATGAGAAACTCTGCCATGTTTGCAGTACCACTTTAGTGCCATCCAATTCCTCAGGACTGAAGATTTGCACCTAGATAGGTAAATGAATTGTAGTTGAATAACTGAACTGAAACTATGGTTTAGCAGAGAGATATCCAGGCGAGCTGCAAATGAGTTTGCTTTTCTACTGCAAATAATCTCACAGCAAACAAGGTTGCATGATCTCTATGAGCATTAAGTGACTCCTAGGGAGGTAGAAATGGACGAGATAAGTTCCAGCAGCTGAGTTCACCGAGCTGACTGATGATTGGTACAAAATCTGGAGTAAGGTTGCAACTGAAATACACCCTTGGACCTGTTATTTGCCTTGTCTTAAGGCAGAGACCTTGGAAAATCTGTAGCCTGGCAGTTCTGGCAAGATCTCTACTTGACCTCAAAGCTGGACATGCCTGCACAAATCAGAAGTGCACAGACCGAGGGAGTCAGAGGGGTGAAACAGAACCAGTTCTGCTACCAAGGTGCTTTCAGTAGCTTCAGGGTCAGGATTTGTTTACTGCGTGTTTCAAGAGCTTAGAAGGTTCCTGTTACAGGCCATGTTATCTGTCCAGAATAAGATTGATTCTGAGTTATAATGACCTTCGTTTCTTCTGTCCTATCACAAAGTTGTTTGGGAAGATTAGTGAACAAAATCAAACGCCTACTGGAAGTCTCTTAATGGAACTTACGTGCCTAGGAGAGACTGATTAATGATGAACCATGTGGCTTAAGAGAAATTATTGTACAGACCCATGAACAAGTTTTATATTTTGAGAGACATTTTCTGCTTTCCACTGTTTAGTTCTTTTATTCCATTTACATGTCTGTGTTTTTATCACCTTGGCAGAGGTGTGGGCAGGATGGAAGGGGAGACACGCGTCAGAAGAAATGAGAGGTGCTATGGGAAGTGATATGGGTGACCATGTAGAATACGCTTTAACTGCTTAGCAGGAGTACAGCATCTAAACCAGAAAATGCAACTCATAAAATTTAAAGTCGTTCTCTCATGTACGTACTCAAAGCTGTTAATAATAGGATCCAAATCTGCAAATCTCTTGCAGTCGTATAGTACTTTTCTCAGACAGAGGTCAGATGCAGTGGGTTCAGTCCTGAAGAGCTGGTAGGATCAGATCCACAATCAGGCAGGTTTTGGTTAACTCTGATTCTGTGGTTTAGTTTTCAGTTGCCAATAAAAATCTTGCTGATTCTTTTAATTTATAGTTGCAGTAACTTGAATGTTTCAGACTAATCAGCCAGCCTGTAGCAAATTTAGAAAAGATAACATTCCATTCCAATTAGATGAGGACACCACTGACCATCTTAAAGTAATAAGAGGGGGTTTATCTCATGGTGTTGTGCTGAAAGAGATTGTGAGGTTTGCATTGTTTTGCAGAAGTTATTGGGGTGGAGGTATTATTAGTTCCAGTGTTCATTTTCAGAGTGGATGATAAACTATTAAAACTAAAGCGAAATATCATTCCCCATACATTGCTTCTGGTGGTCCATCAGTAAACCTCAAAAGGATAGAAATCACAGCGGGTGATTACAGAGCAATCCTGTAAATATTAGTAAAAAGAGGTGCCACAGAAATGCTGTTCTATAAGGGAAAGTTCCCCTTACTGTGGTACCCGGCTACTCCACACCAGTTTCTCAGTCAGACACACTCAATAGCCTAATAAAAATGTGCACACGCTTGAAATTGCAGCCATGCTTAGAAATCTGCCCTAATCCTGAAATCCTGGCTCTGTGAGCAGGCAATTCTGCAGGCAATGGAGCTCAGCACAGAGGGGGCAGCCCTTTTGGCTTCAAGGCACTTCCAGAGTCAGTGCTCTGGTACCTCCGAGGCCTTGAGTAGTGCCTTGAGGCTGGTGGTTGTGTGGCACACGTTCTGCTGTGTATCCCACATAAATAACACCAGAATTAGTCCTTTGACTAGTAAAACATCTGTTTTGCCTACACGGCTTTCCTTGAAATAGAAAAATTGCTTGCAAGTCCTCTCTGCTCATGGTGCATCAGGAAGGAAGAGATCTGCATTTGTGTCTGAGCACTTCTGAGTGCCCGGACCTGTCATCTCACAGAAAAGAGCAGGGTTAAGCCTCAGGCTCCAATATTTAATTAGTGATTAAGAACACAAAAGCCAAGAAAACACCTAGATCCGTTGGACATGACTTCTCATCTCCCTAATGAGTTTGCTGTTGTTTTAAAAGAAAACAGCTTGTCATTGAATTAAGTAGCTCCAGCTAGGAGTACAGAATATAAAGGATACAGCTATATTTACATCTGTGTTGGAATGCTGCTTCAAAATCAAACAGTATTGGGAAGCAGGGAATGTGGGATTATGGCAGAAAGGATTTCAAGGCAGTCACAAAATATATTACAAATTTAAGGGAAATTTTCCAGTATAAAGTTGTTATCGAATATTCTAGCTTCACTTTCAAAAACGCATGCACTTTTACAATAAAACATTTTGTATTCTCCCTTTGATATTAGCCAAGTTAATTTTTTTTAACCAGTTTACTTCTAGTTCTTCAGATAATAACAGGCATGTCTAAATAAACCGATAGATTTCTAAATGTAAACCCATAGATTTCAAATGTTACTTTATCACTGCTCATAAAGCTAAAAATATACAGCTTGCTCTTTAATCTTATTCTCTCAAATTACAGTTTGCATGAGTCCCAGGAATTTCCAGAGTCGCTGATTTTAAGTCGAATGTGATTCATAAAAATTCTTGTACTTTAATGCCTGACTCTCGGTTACTTGTCAGTTGTTTGTGGTTGAAATCTGAAACAAATGGTGATCTCATTTCCTTTAGGTGTAATTCAACTACTCAGGTTTCTTTATTTATTTAAAGTTTGGTTCCTTTTCCTTACTGCCTACTGCTTTGCTCTTATCTATGTGGATAGAAGTAGCAGAGTGTATCAGCTGAGGGACTCTGGATGCTTGACAATACCCATTGCTTTATGAGCACAGCAGGAGCCACCTTTATCTCTGATCTAACGTGGTGTAATCACGACCTTCCAAACTTGCTCCAGCCACAAGGAACAACCCTGTTGGCTCAGCTGTTTTATTACACTAGGAGAGAGTGTGGTTGAAGCTTTGAAAGGACATAACCCCTCTCAGGCACGGTTTTGTTGGACACACGGGGCTGAGCACGTCAAGCACCTGTGAAATCCCCTCTCACTGGCCCCGTTTCATTCAACCGTAGAAAAGAGCTGCTTGATGAATGTTCTTTTTGATTATTTTTTTTTACACAACGTTCTGTTGATTCAGTGAGCTGTCCGGATACGGATATTATTTTGTATTATTTTGAACAGCAATGATCACATCACAGGATTTCTTCACCAGCTTGATGTGCACCTGCTTTGAAACTATGTTTTGTATCTCATTTAGCATTTATGAAAATCCATTGATTATGAAAGTTACCAATCTCTTTGACGTTTGTTGAAATTGCTCAGCAAATATCTAAAGCAAAGATTAGTCTAAGATACAGAAATTGTATTCAGATCCTAAATAGCTTAAAATTCTGTTTGCGTTTAGGTCTAGGCTTATTTCTAGTTTCTAGTTGTTGGTAGCACTGGGGGAAACCCAGAAAAGAAGACTTCTGAGTCTGAAGGTACAAGGCAGAAAGCAAATATAGAGTTCTTTAGGGATTAAGCCGTGTTTCTTTTGGTGATCCTAAGTTCTGAAGTAGGATATTTTTCAAGGGAATCTTATGTCTGCCTGCCATTTACTGATCTGGAATAGCACATGGAAATCTGACATCGGAAACGTACAGAAACAGCTGCCTTGGAGTATTATTTCTGCAGTGCGTCAGGCAATCAGATTCACATTTCCCAGGAAAAGCCAACAAACTGAGAGTGTGCCAGTTGGCAGGCTCCTGGAGAAAAACGATTTGCTAAAATCTGGGAAGAAAGCAAATTGGGCGGGGGGGGGTGTGTGTGAATATTCCAGTGACGGCGTATCCAGGGAAGCAGCGTACCCGAATTCCCTGGGCAGTACAGCCCCAGTGGCAGGATTGGCACCGCTCATCTCCGTGAGAGGCTGCCTGGGAAGATCATTTATGATTCCACTCCTCCTTCCTCTGTCTTTGACTTTCCTCCTTATGAGGGAAGATAAATGCTTGAACTGACAGAGAAAGTTCCTACCTGCATGGAAGGAAGCGGTGATTTTACAGGCCGCCCTGCCAAGCAGCACTAATACTGTAACAGGTGTCTTAGGGGAGGGACAATTAATTGTGTGACAATTAATCAGCAGGGTGTGACACTGCCTTTGACTGTGGGTTGACCTCCAGGGAGAAAACAGGGTGTTGTGTTGGTCTGACACCTCTGGGGTAAATCCACGGGTGCAGGGAGCCCTGGCTGCCCCGGGGGTAGTGGCTGGGGCAGATCACTTGCAGCCCTGGCAGAGAATTGTGCTACAGTCCTCAAATACAGGATTGTTCTGACTGTAAATATACAGGTACCATAATGGTAGGCAGCAGAATAAATTTCTAATGCATTAATTAACTAAAGAAATACAACCTGCAGAAAAATAACTCTGTAATCATAACCATAATGATATTAGTCACAGACTGTTCTATGAAACACTGAAAAAGGTCTGAAAAAGACACCCCTGTGAATTTACAGCTGAAGGAAAAGGATACCCACTGGAGAAAGATGGGAGGGCAGAGAGCCCACAGGGCAAGGCTGCCCAGTGTGTCAGGCAGAGTCACAATACACTTGCAGGTGAATGGCCCTTGAACAATTTAGAGGAAAAAGGATTTTAAGGAGAAAAAATTAGTTGCTTCCTGGGTGCTGTTGAACCACAACATTCTTCCTGACTAAGCTCATAAAGAAACTGTGCTAAGAAGAAAGGGGAAACAGAATTAACTTGGGTACTCTAATAATAGTGCATCTCGGGTGTTCTAATAATAGCACTTATCTTTTCTGCCCTCCCACTCCTTCTGATGTTTTGGCTGCAGTCTTGTTTTGTTGGGTTTTTTTTTTATAGTTGGTTTCCTGTAATTTATTTCTAGTATAGATACCATGCTACTTTCCCTAATCTTTGTTTGCTAATTGTTGTTCAAAGCTTATAGAGTTTAAGTAAATACACCTCTAAAGAAAATTGTGCTTGTTCCCCTGCCTGAAATTTAACACTCTCCTGTCTATGGCAATTGCAGCTTTTATTGATGGACCAAGAGGAAAAAAAAAAAAAAAAAGATATTATAGAGCTTTCTTGTACCTGATAAACACAAAAGATTTAAAAAACTTTTTAAAATGCTTTTCCTTTCCTTCCTTTTTTTTTTTTTCCAAAATAGGCTTTTTTTTTTCATCCTTGTGCAAAATCATCCAGAGGGAGGTTTTGGCATATAGTAACCCCTCATCAGTACCACAAGGGTATTCCTGCCAGAAAGCAGAAATACTTACTTTCTGTCTCCCTCCTCTGTCTCCATGGCTTTTTCTTGGCAATACTGACCACTTGTGCCATTCTGTGATTTTGGTGAAAACTGTTGAAAATGACAATATTTTATTTCTTCTGAAATGTGTATGTTTTTTGAGCAAAATATCTCAAATTGAGATACAACAATGCTTCCCTCATTGGGACTTTTGGAAACAGCTTTGGAGTGCATCTTCCTGATGTTCCCCAAGACATGTCAGGAGTATGCTCATTGGTCTCTACGGCCCAAACAGTGAGTGAAGCAGGCATTTATGGGGGAGATGGAGAAGGCAAGTTGTAGAGCAGAGTCCATCCATGCTAATAAATCTGTAAGGCTCAGCATCTTGGGCTGCTCTTGTAGTCATGGTCAGAAAGGCAGGGTGGAAGGGAGCTGGAGAGAAGGGACAGTGTTAAGTGTCATTTGCCTTTCGGAAACTGCTGTGGTTTAGCCAGGAAAAGGGTGAGAAAGAAGTGCTATTCAGTAAGTAGGTGTCAGAAATGTGAGGAGAACACAGTAGCAAATGAAGGTTGTGCTGGAAATGGTTGAAAGCCACTTCTCCCTGGACTTAACATCAGAAAGGTTAGTAAGTGGCCAGTGGAAGTTGGCCACGTAGGTTATTCAGGAGGAGTCAGCATCCAACAGATGAATGCAAGAGCACAGGCCTAGAGGGCACAGGTCATGAGGTGCTCTGAGAGTGAAAACAAATTATGTGCAGTTGACTCAGAAGAACAGGCAGATGATACAGGATGACTTGATCAAAGATAATTCCATAAGAGAAGCCTTTGCAGGATCTTTTCTGAGTGCAGACAAGAGAAGCGGAATTGCAGTTGTCAAGGCTTCTGACAGGCAGGAGAGTTGCGTTGCTTTCCATTCTAGAGGAAGGAGGTGGAGGACAGTGGTTTTGGATCCAAGAGGACCAGGAAAGATGAAGCTCAGTTACAATTGAGTTTGATCTTATGAAAGGTCTTACAGAAGGTGAAGTGCGGATTTACTCTTTGGCAAAGTGAGGGAGATTTACAGTAGAGGTGCGAAGGGAACCAAAAGACAGCCATTTCAAGGCAAGAAGTGTTGAGTTAAAAGAGTACAAAGAGGGACAGTGAAGGAAAGAACTGTGGAATGTATCCAGAGATGTGTAAAGGGAGCTCCCAAGCCCAGGAGAACAAGGAGACTGTTCTGCTTCTAAAAAGTTGTGGTGAGCTTAGCTTCCACTCCAGGCAAAGGACAAAGGAAGATTGCAGAAAGCCTAAAATGGAGTTGAGGGAGAAACTCTACTGTTAAGTTTCTATTTGGGGAGCTCTGAAATGATCAATGTATGAAGCAGTTGCAAGTAGTGTAAAGCTGAGACAGACTATAAGAAAGAATTGGATTTTTCCTCCTGGCACCTGGTGATGAACATTCACGGTGTAATCCAATAGGAAAGCTTTTGCCAGCCTGTGTGAATTCCCTGAGAGAAATGGAAATTTCTAATATACTCTGTGTAACACAATTCGTTATATGGAACTACTTCTATGAATAAGCATTACTCAGTGGGAGTAAGGAACGTCAGGACAAATCCTAGGCTACTCTAATATGCTGCACTGAATATTACTTGAAACTACCTTACGCTGTACTGAATATTATTTAAAAGAAAACTAGCTTATGGAGATTCTTCTCTTCTGTTCTTTTCAAAGGGATAGGTCTGGGTACCAAAACACCTGCTAAATCAGAGACCCAAACCCTCTTCTGAAATATACATCTCGAAGCTCAGTTACTCCATAACATGTTTATACCGGTGTAACAGGGATCAGCATTTGGCCCATAATAACTCATTGCTGGTTTTTTGTATCCACAAAATTATACAGGAAAGCCCAGTGTAGAATGAAAGTTCCAATGGAACAGCTTTTCCTGGAAAGCTACCTAGTTACTCATTGTCTCTTGGGCCTCATAGATCTCCCATTTCTCTCTCTGCAGGGCCTCATTCTCATCAGGAAATGATGGAGAATGACTCCTGCCCTAGGCCACCCTCTTCAGTGTAAACTCTAGTAATTCATGCCTTAGGCTGCCTGGAATCCCAATCTTTCAGCAAATCTGCAAAATTTGGCAGCTGATGCTGCTGCCTCTTTTGTCAAACTCCTGCTTTTAGAAGATCATTTGATATGAGTCTTAACGGGGGAAAGGGTGTTTCTCGTGCAGGTGCTGAATGTCAGCTGGGCAATGGTTCTACAAAGGCATGAGCTCATATAGTATATGACATGTTACATATTTTTGGGGGTGCTCTCATGGAACATAAGGACATTGAATACCTACCAGGCCAAGCATTTTTCTTTTTTTTCCCCATGCCTAAATTCGATACATGTAGAAAGTAGGCTCAGAAGAGAGAGATGATTTTCAAGAAAGGCAATGTAGGCTACTAGGTCACTTGCTTTAGATACTTCTGGGTGATTAATACTATTCCTCTGCCTTCCGTTCTCCCCACTGTGTGATTCATATTAAAAAAGGAATTTATCTTGTCTTTGACAGTCTGGTGATATATTAGTAGGTGATTCCACGGTAGTATTCAGTGCCAGGCAGAGGTGTTTGCTTTGATCCTCAAAGCATGTCACTACTTTGATATGAGATAATTCCTGAAAGTGAGGTTCATCGAAATGACAGTGCTGCACAGTTCTGGTTTCACAGCTCTCAGTTCTGGAGCTAGATAATTTGGATTATCTACCCTTGGACCTCTGTGTTTCCCCACATTGCCTTCTATAGGCATGTTGGACAGTTTTTCCTAAGCTGTGAGATATACCAAAAAGACTGATTTCCTCAAAAATGAGTGAGAAAATGAGGAAAGACAAAATCATTTAAGGAACATAAGGAAACCACAGTTTGAGCATGTGACATTCAAGTCTGTGTGAACACATATATCAAGTACCCTTATGTAACTTCAGACTAGACACACAGGAGAACTTGCCCTTAAGTATCTTCAAAAACAATGTCAAAAATATAAATATGAGCTCTAACTAATCTGCAGATACTTCAAAAGGCAAAAGAAGTATTTTAAACTATGTTTTGGTTGTTAATAAATGATGTGGAAATTTTTCAGCAGTTTAATAAAAGTGAAAATAAAAATAGATACCTGAACACCTGGGGTGACTTTCATGTAATGGGAGGATTTCTCCTGATGGTCGATGGACCAATGCTATTAGTCCCAGGAGCTGTGACTCATCAGGAGCTCAGCGGCACCTTTGATGTGACAGGTCTCTGAACCCTGACATGAGATTTACCTTTCGAAGCCATATTTAAAGACGACTTCCTAGGAAGAGGAGATAGACACCTCAGGGACTGAAAGTCAACATTGTATTTTCTTTTTACTTCTTGACAAAATAGAAGTGCTTCTTGCCTATAAGCAGGTGATTAACAATAGGAGTGTGTCCTTAATCTGATACTCTATCCCAAACATAGGAATGGGAGATCTTATGCCATGTCCTAAGGAAACAGTGAACCCATGAGTTCTTGTGCAGGTTCATTGCCATCTCACCCCTGCTGAAAGCTGTATTCCACAGCAGGGCAATCTTTTGCTGCACCGTGCTGGTTTCTTAAGATTCCTGTACAGCAACTTTGCATTATGGGAAATTCCACATAATGTACTGAGAAGCTGAAGTTTTGGGTGTATGGGAATACTCTGAATGCTACGGATCTATCTAGACTGCCTGTCTAAGTTAAAAATGATACCCACTGCAAAAGATTTGGCTCAAATCTTAGTGCCTGGCACATACACAACCCCCCCTTATGTCATCTGAGAATTTCTGATTTGAATTTTCAAGCGTCGGAGTGGTTCTTGTCTTCCTCATTCAGGTGTAGGATGAGAGGTCAGTATTTTACTCTGTCAGCAAAATAACATCCCAGCTCCTTGAGCACAAACCTTAAGAAGGAAATCTGAATTTGTTAGCGATTCAAGGCTAAGTTCATACTGTTGTTTTCTTAGATCACTACTCTCCTTTTGGACAATCTTTGTCAGAAACCTGGCTAATTGAGTTTCCAGACTCACTAAATCTCTGGTCGCTCTCAGAATGAATAGTGTCTTACTGCTTGCTACCAATTAAAGCAGATTCTTGCTTTGAAATACTGTCTTTTTTGGCAGGCATGTAAATAGTCAAATGTATTTTAAATAAACTCTCAAATGAGAATACTTACAGCTGGGCTAATAATAAGAAATCTAAACAGAAGCATCCATTACTTCTGATTACAGCTTTATTTCATGCATATTCCTAGTACTTGACAAACATTTTTATAAGCACAACTTGCCAAAACTTTTGCTAACAGAAACCGCAGCGGGAGAGTGCCTGGGCTTGGCTGGGCTGCAGAGACAGCTCTGCTGTGCATCTGAGGTGGTCAGTGCTGGCATGAAAGCATGATCTCATGATAAACTCCCTGATCCTCACTAGCAATTAACCATTTAGCTACTTTGCAGCCAACAGTGTCTCACCAAGAGGAAGAGACCACTGTCTGTCTTTTGCATACCATAAGGACAAGTAGATTTGTCAGCATTATTGACCAGAGACTTAGCTGGGACAGTCATGTGCACATGACATTATGTGTGTAATTGCTCATAATAGTACCGTGTAAAAATTCCCCCACTAGTACTTTATTTGTTTTTAAAATGTGCAATATTACAGTGATCTAAGAGTTGCTTGGTTTGGTTTTGCCCGTTTCTAAAAGTTTTACAGCCTAAGCTACAGAAAATTAACTCTGAGAAACTTTTAGCTCTCTTGACTTCCTGACAGGGGAAAAATCATCCTATTCAATATGATGTCATTTCTGTTATAATGAAGTGCTTTTCAGCAGCACTGAAGGACATAAAGTGAGAGAAGCATAAACGTAGACCTGCTTTCTGTTTTTTTCATTTGAAATATCTTAGTTTATCTCCTAAGAAAAATTAATATCCTATAACACATAGGGAATCTATTTGAACAACCTCATTCAAAGCCGGTGGGATGGAAAAAGCGTATTTTGTTTGCATACTGCACAAACTGCATATGTTCTGCAACTTTGTCGTCTTCGTTTGCGAGGCTGATTCTCAAGGAAATAACGAGCCAATTGCTCCTTCGAAACCCTACAGGGAGAAACGGTCCCGCAGGAAGTGGTGTCTGTGATTCAGTAAAAGGCACCTTGCCCACTGCGTCAGTGCTGAGCCACTGCTGGAATGGCTTTCCAGAGTGTGGAATAGAAAACTGAAGTCCTGACTGCATGTGGCCACTGGGAAATTCACTGAACTATTGACGAGAATAGGGATAGTAACCACAACATCCCAGATTCCAGACAGGGATAAAGACAACTTTCCCCTTCCTACTTCATTGGGAGAATAATCCTTCTCCTTTCCTCTAAGCTTTTTCCTGAATTTAGCTGATCACCATCCTCTAGGTGTGTTGGAAGGATGAGTGCTACAACTCCGATGTGCCGACTGTCTTTCTGTGGGCGCTGCTGGAAGAGCCAGGCTTGGCACCTGCAGTTTTGTCTTCCCATGTCTTGTCCCACTTGGAGACTGTCTTTGGACAGTCCATGACTACAATCTGTCTGAGTTTTTTTAGCTACTTCAATTTTGCAGCTGAAAATATGGACTGAGGCTTTTGCAGTACATTTCCTCCCAGGACTCGTGACCCAGTAGATGTGCACAGTGACTCAGAAAAGCCTCTTCTAAACAAAGTCTTAATTTTTGGATAGAAATTGAACAAACCTCAGCAAAGTTTAAATTGAAGATACTCTGCACATGTGATCTTTCCTACTGGCTTTCAGAAGTCCAGTTTATAATTGTTCTCTACTGAATAAGCTTTCTGTTGTGTTTTTTTTAATCCCATTTTCAGATAGAAAAAAACCCAGAGCTTTACAATTTAAGAAAAGTAAAACAGATGTCTAATGTCTTTCATCCAGAGATGAATTTATGTGAGGGTCTGTGGCAGCAAATTTTGGTATGTGGATTTATAAAGTAATGCCAGAAGTTGCTGTGAAAGGTCACAGCTTCAAATCAGAAGTTTTCCAACAGGTGGTGTAGGTGCTGTGATCCTGCATGTTGTTGGTGACGTACTGCTCAGAATTGTAAATCTTTTTCACGTTTCATTGTTCGCAGAAATCTTTTTATAATTTTCCTGATTTTCATTTTTTGTAAATATGAAATAATATCTACCTGCATTTGGTCTAATTTTGAAGAAATTTTAGTAGGACTCTTGGTTCTTCTTGCTTTGGACCTGCTAGCATTATTGTTAAAATCATTACTAGCTAAATATAAATGGTTCAAACTTTGTAGAAGAGAGATGCATTTTGGACCATTTAGCTGATCTCTGTAATCTGTATGTAATGGTTAATGGTTTTCTGGAGTTATGGGATGTATGAAATGCTAGGTAGCTCATTTAGCAAATGGATGTAGATGGGGTTTGTCAACATGTCAGTACCTCCATTAGTGTTGAAAATGTGTTTAAACATTAGATGTATCATCTTAGCAAGAAGATGTGGTTCATCAGGGGAGACGCAGAAGCTTCCACAGCAGAGTGAGGGCCATAAGCATGCAATTTGGTCCCCTGGGCATAACAGTGCCAACTCTGAGCACCTGCTGGAACTGGGCTTGCAGGTCCAAGCCCCTTTATTCTTAAAGAAATAAATCATTTCATCAGAGTGAGGAATAGGATATTACTCAGTATGAGAAACAATCACAATATTTCACTCTGAAACACGATGAAGTTGATTTGGTGTCATGTAAAGAACGCAATGATCATGCAATTAATCCTGCTCTCTCCCCTTCCCCTTCCTTTATCTTTCCTCCACCCTCCAAAACAAAAATTTCCACTCGATCATGAAGGAAGTGATGGAGCCTGGATGCTACCCCAGGAGAGAAAGCTAGAGGAAGGGCTGGGTCACTTAGTCAAGCAAAGGGGAGGAGAAGGAAATGGTCAGTGAAAAAAAAAAGGTTCTAAATACAGGGCTTTGGACTAGGAATATGTTGAAACGCTTCTACAGAAATGAGGAAAGAGGATAATACAGGCAAATCAATTTAATCATATGCCATTAGTAATGGGAGCTTTCAAAGTCTGCGGCCTTGTGTGAGAGCAGCTGCCGGCCACATAATAGAGAGCCAGTTCTCGCTAGGTATTGAACCAGAAAGGTCAATCATTATGAAATTCCTGGTATCCCTTCACCCTGCCCACACGGCATCCTGCCTACGCTGAAGCTCATGCATTGGCCATAACCCCATTTTGATCAGAATCCCTACTGATGCCTTCATCTGTCATATCCTGCCTGTTGCAGCACCTTTCCCTGTGGCTTCTGTCTCCCCCACAGATATGATTTTTTAGGCCACCTACATTCTGACAGTTTAAAAAACATACAAAATGGATTGTGTCATATCCAGTTACCATACTGGTGTACATGGTATGTGTGTATTAGCGTCTGTTTATTGAAAAAAACCCAAGTAATTGTTGGTCTTTGTATTGTGGAAACATACACTAATATATTTAATGTTAGCCCATCATAAGTTAAGTGGGTTTTCATTCCATTATTAAATTTTGCTTGGTTTAAGTGTTGCTTTTAGGGTATTTCTTCAACTAGCATATTTTTTGCCTGTAGTTTCATGAAAAACTATAGAAGCCAAGCAACTTGTTCATGAGAGTGTTGGGGTTTTGTAGGTGTATTACTCTCACTATGTAATGCTGAAAAGACTTACACAGTGCAGAAAATTAAAATCTTTAAGAAGTCAGTCTTTAAAAACTTGAAAAACCTCTTCAGTCAGAAATTCTGATATCTTATACCTGTATTGTCATAGCATGGAAGTGCAGATGATGAGTTGGGCTGGTTGGCAAGACCTGTGGAGTCCCTGTGCAAACATTCTGGCTTCCCGACAAATTCTGCTCACAGGGGGACCGGGAAAAGAGAACTGAAAAAAGTAGTAATGTTATTTTGAGATTTTATGGCTTGACTACATCTTTCCTAGCCATTGGAGAACTGTGAAGATACAGATATCATGCTGAAGCAGTTACTCATTTCAAGTTGTGGGGAAGATGTTAGTAGTTGAAGACTTACTGGAAAGGTCTTACAGTGCCAAGTAACCAGGCAGCTCAAATCCCTTCTAACTTTAGCTTTAGGGGGATTTTTTACAGGGTATTGGTGAAAAATCATTGAGCAAAAGGCATTGTTCCTTCCTGTACTAAACCTGCTTCATGAATAGGATTTGTTGCCACTTCCTGCACTTTGCTGTTTCTGAGCCTCATGGGACCCTGAATGGGCAAAACTGGTTTGTATCTGATTAAGAACTGAAAGGGCAGACTTATTTCACCCTGTCCTTGGAAATGCAGGTTGAAGGTAAAATGGCCAAGATGGGACTTTTTTTAGTGCTTGAGAATTCAAGCATGTGTCAGTGCTTATGGTTTGTGAGTTTTGCAAGGAGATGAGTAGCTGATACCACTCCTTGATGTCTGTTTACATTACTCTTCCACAACTCATTTGCTTGCAGTGGACCTCTCTGCTTTATGCAGCCTGACCAACCAGCAAAAAGTAGATGCTGGCTCACTTAACTGTAAGACTTTTAGCCAGGGTACACATACCTCTGTGGGATGAAGATTATGAGAGACTGAAGGTCAAATATTGAGGAGAATCATGCCTTTTACCCAAAGATCTTTTAGGTATATTGGGGCAACTTCCCCATTTCCTTCAGATACATAAACAAGAACACCATGTTTAGTGGCAGCAGGAAGTTTCTGTTTCATGTACTTCTGTGAAAGAGCTTTTCTTCATTTTTTCTTTCCTGTAGCAAACAAAACTTTGGTAGCAGATTCTTCCCCAGTGCTTCATCCTGCTGAGAAACGATTGTCAGCTCATTCTCTGAGAGCAGCTAATTGAGGTTGTTTGCAGGTACAAGATAACATCATTGCATTTCCACAGTTCCCTTTCTAGCTATGAAATTTCTTTCTTGAAGTGTGTGGCAGTAGGCATAGTCACCAGATGGAGACCTCTGTCATCCGAATTACTTCTCATCTAGCTGAAGATGCTCATGTAGGAGCACCTTGCTTGACTGCTTCACACATTTATTTCCCTTAACTTCTTAACTATAAATGCAAGGGGGCAAGTAAATTTTTCAAGGTCATGAGCAGGCAGAGTGAAGAGGAGGGTAGAGACTTGCCTTTTATTCCAGTGCTTGAATTTTAAGCCAGAGGTTTCCCAAAGTGCTACCTGAAGAGGGCTGGGTTATTATTGAGTACACATCCTCATTCTGTAATTTCCACCTGCCCCCAAAAAACTTCAAATCTTTTGACACCTAACATTGTGAAAATGTACAGAGCAGCCAAAGAAATGGAAGCAAAGCTCAACTCTCTCCCCTCCAGCTCTTCCTCAGACTTCAGGGGAAAAGAAAATTAATTTTCAGGCCCAGTGGGTATATGTACTCATCAGCAATTATCAGGAGTTCCAAAGATAGCAAAGACAGGGAACATTAATTTTCTTGAAGCTGCTGGAAACAACTGTATTTTTAGCATTACAGACATTTATTCATATCACTGCACTTTCCTACTACTCTTTTGAGTTCCTATGAGTTGCTAGGGAGGGCGTGAATGTGAATGAGAGATAGGGATGGGATGTGACGACAGCTGTGAAAGGAAGTGTAGGGCAAGGTCCCTATCGAGATGTGATTCACTCCATCAGGATATTCCTAAAGAGATCGTAATCCTTGATTGTCTGTCTTTCATGGAAAAAAAAAAAGGCAAATAATTTAGAATGGATATTAGAAGTTAAGACCAGTTGATTGTCTCTAGTGGAACTTCATACAAATTTAATTCCTTTTCATTGTCCTTGTTTCAAAAAAAAAAAAGAAGTCTGCAATTATACTCTTTTTCTCTGTTTTCTCTAACTTGGCAGAATTGAGCTCTGTTTCCAGGTTCTATTTTTAAATGCTTAGAAACATCTATTTTCAAAACATAGGAACAAAAAGATGGTAGTTTTGACCTTACAAGAATTATAAGGTTCACTTTTGGAGGTGAGTAGGTTAGAAATGAGTTTTACATTGTAAAGCCTCAGTTCTTTTTACTAGTAAAGTGATTTGCTTTGCTTACACAATAAATACATTTGATTGCTTTCAAGAAAAGAGCATTACTCCTTTCATAGAAATAACTTCAGGAAGGCCTTCTAAGAAAAACACTTGTTTTTATGCAGTTGCTCACCTCGAAAACCAGAAGAATTTTCCCCAAAGTATTATTCCAAAAAGACCAAAAGCATCTGTCGCATCTGGGAAAGATGTAAAGAGAAACAGAGGAAAGTTAGGGCTCTTCTCACCACTGCACTGGATTGGTAAGAGGAACTAAACCTGTTCAGGATCTGGTATCTGTTCAGGAGGGAAGTGTCTGTTCTTGGAGTTTCAAACAGATCAATAAACCAGCTCTCACCTGACAGTAAGGTGGAGCTGGGTGTTGCCACACAAGCAATAATAAATGAAATAAGTGTATCTTTTTCATATTCATTGTAGAAGATATCTGACGTGGAAGTCATCAGTTGAAATGACATCACGTCTTCACAGGGAAGAAATCCTGGCTTACTCCAGAGACATGTGGGGAGAGGGGTTTCTGTAATATCTTTGAAAGTAATCTATGTTAATAGAATAAAAAGTTTTACTTTTATTCTATTAACTCTAAATCAAGGGACTTAATTTCCTGGTGTTGCATTAAAAACCAAGCTGCACAACATAGAACCATGGAATCATAGAATCATTTCGGTTGGAAAAGACCCTTGGGATCATTGAGTCCAACCATCAACCCTACTCCTCAAAGTTCTCCCCTGCACCATATCCCCCAACACCACATCTAAACGACTCCTAAACATGTCCAGGGATGGTAACTCAGCCACCTCCCTGGGCAGCCAATTCCAATGCCCGACCACTCTATATGTGAAAAATTCTTTCCTAATGTTCAGTCTAGACCTACCCTGTTGGAGCTTGAAGCCATTCCCTCTCGTTCTGTTGCTAATTACCTGTGAGAAGAGACCAGCACCAAACTCTCTACAGTGTCCTTTCAAGTAGTTGTAGATAGTGATGAGGTCTCCCCTCAGCCCCTCAGCCTCCTCTTCCTCCTCTCAGCCTCCTCTTCCTCAAACTAAACAGTCCCAACATAGAACATATTCAGTCCTATCCTATTATGGAAACTCTTTGTTTTCACTCTCCCAAACGAGCCAAAATTTGCAAAGGGATGTGTCAGGGAATTCAAGCCCTATGAATTTCTCAATCATGTGCACTGAGTGTTCTCACTGCTGGTCTGTAACATCTCAGAACTGACCAGTGCATCCTGCTGCGTGACATTGCACGGGGATTTGGTGACATCAAATACGAACCCATTCTGTGTAAACAAGAGAGGGTTGTTTAGTTTTGTTTAGTTTTAAAAGAATTCAAAAGTATAATAGGACTACTTCAGTGAGTTGTAATAAATTCCCTGTGGAGGTTAAAGTCATTTTTGCTTATCTTGTAATCTGGAACTGATACAGACAAGAACATGATTGTAAACACAGCTGAAATTAATTAAGATATCTTCGTGGTTAAAAAGGAAAGAATAAGGTTTGAGCTGGCTTTTTAAGTTATTTGGTTTTTTTTAAATAAGATAGTAGGAAAAAACCCCCAGTTCTCAAAATTCTTTAATTAGTAGCTGAATAACCAAAGTGATCATTCAAATATAGGAAGACCAAGGCAAGTGACCTCTTAGTTATTGTGAAAAATATTAAAATAAAAGGCATCCAAGTTACAGCCATTTCCAAGTTGCTTTTCTGTGAGCTGCACCACTGTCTCCTATCTGTAGAGCATGTCTCATTGATCTCTGGTTCTCCAGTGCATCTCTTGTGCCAAGGCTTGCAAATTGATCCTCTAAGCAGCACTATCCTGCTGTTGGCTGAAGTGCCAACCCAGTGATGGGTTGATCCAGCTTCCAAGCACAGAGGTAGTGGAGCAAATTAAGTTCTCACCTAAAGCATGTGTGCTTCCTTGTCCTATATACTTTTTATATCTCAGTCAATCTGTACGTGCTTCTGACGTTCTGTTTGCTGAGGTACGTGTAACACAGTGTGTTGGGGAAGTATGTAGTTAAATTGCTTGTTGACTTTTTTGTGGAGGAAGCTCTTCATTAAATCAGTCACCTAGAAGAGGAAGAGCAAGGTAGTATGAGCAAAGTAGCTGAGTGACGTCTCATATTTATTGTAGGATGTCAGATTTACGGTAGAATGTGTTCCTAAGATAGGTGTCTATGGGTGCTGTTCTCTGTGAAATTTATGTGAAAGGTGTTGATGACTTGTCCATTTGCCTCTTACCTCCCCTCCTGTCCTTTGGAGTTTTGCCATGTTTAGCTGCATCCCCCAACTACCTCATTATGGGCAATCTTCTTGGACAGCCCTGAATATTCTCACACAAAGATACCCTTGTACTATCAGAGGCATGCCCAGCAAAGATCATTAGCCATTAATTGCTCTTCTGGTCAGTCTGTTTCATAGAGCTGTGAATGTCATGTTGTGTCGCTCCACAAGGATGGGACTAAAAAGGAAGGGTATCCTTTTCTTCCTTCCTAGCTGTATGTTAAATGCTGTTGGTTTGGGTATGCACATCAACCACCATTTTATTCACAGTACAGATTGACTACAACAGCGAGGCAATCACAACTTGCAAGCCTAGCAGGCACCTTTCAGCCTGTTTTTGCTTAGACCAAATTATTATCCTCTATCAAATTATGAAAGAATTGCAGAGGTTTTTATAAAAAAATAAAATAAAAAAACCATGAAAGTTCAGAACAGCTAAGGTTTTCTATGTGTCTTGGTTTCCATCTATGCCTAAGCATTTCTATTTGATAATTATTCTGCCGACAATAACCAATGCATTTCTCTAAAATAGACATAGTGAGATCTCTTGTTGCTGTTTTTATAACTGCCTCATAGAGGTAGTGCTCAGAGATGACAGAAATGGCTCACATCACCAGCTGGGCTGAAAATTCAGCAACACCAAAGTTTTTGCTGTAGCACCCAGTCCCGGGATGGCATTTCAATGAGAAATCAGTATTCACAGATGGACTAAAGAAACTGTCACACTGCCCACAGTCTTAAATTATTTAACAGACTCAACTTCTGATTGAAAGTCTACAAACAGCTTGCATTTTTAACTTTCAGGTGTTTCAAAAATGACTCAACCAGTTATATTTGCAAGTTCTTGCCTATTGTTTTCCATAGGCAAAGACATAGCCCAGGGCTGACAGTTGACATTAATGTTGAAAAGATACTGTGGCAGTACTGTGCTTGTCACGTCGTGCTTTAAAAGTAAACTATTCAGGGCGTTATAGGAAGAGAGCAGCATTGCATTTTTGTTACTAATGTATGAATGTTACTTAAATAATTTCAAAAATTTCTAGAAAAATGGTAAACATCTTCCACGGTGGTGAAGTACCTCAGTATCGGACTGGTCATTAGGCTGATCATTTACAAATAGTGAGTCAAAATTTGTCCCTAGCTACACCCTCTTCATTCCAGTGACATCACAGTTTGTGACCTTCAAACAGTTGTATTCATAGCTATCAGTGATGCAATTAGGAAATCTAAAGATGGTGGTATTGTATGCTACCTATACGGAATCATTAGCTGTAACAGTAAGAGCTCTAATTATAATAATTCAGTTAGTAGGAGGAAGTACAACTAACAGTCACAACCACCAAATAGTTTTCTGTAGTGCTTTTGGTCAACAGGGGCTCCATTTATTTAATTTTTTCCATAGTGAAGATGGCCAACTATTTTCAGCCTCTTGAGAATAACTGGGAAGAAGGTCATCCAAGTTTCAGCTTGGTTTCCAGTCAATCCATTAAAAATTTCTACCACTAAAATGCAACTAGAAGTAGTATCTTATTTGCCTTTCTCACTAAGAAAAAACTAAAATGTTTCCTAGCTAGTAGGTCAGCTCTTATTGTACCCTTTTTTAAGAACAAGAGACAAAATGTAACCCATGTCCATGAAACTGGCATACATGGTTCAAACTGGGGAGACACCACCTTGTTGCGTTTGCTGCTCCCAAGTGTATGTGAGGGGTGGAAGGAAAACCCAATGGCAGAGCCTGGTATAGCTAAGGGGATATATCCTCCTTGCTACCAGCTGGATCTCTCATCTCCCACACCCTGATCCTTCCTCTACAGGCAACCACAGCAGCACATCTGATTGCTCTGGTCATCACTCATTTCCAGTCGTGCCCTAGCAATCATCTGCTCTGGTCAACTACTGGGATTTTACCTGTACCATAACTGACTCCACCCAGAAACGTAGGAAAAACTCTCCATTCAAAGTCTTGAAGTTCTCCTGAACAGTCTTAAATTTCTGTAACACATGGACTAGACTGAAAACCCTAATAAGTATACCTCATTTCGGGGGGATACGAATACCAGATGCAAGCTGTATGTTGCATCTGGTATTCTGGGTAGTCAATAGTATGAATAAATGGTTTAGCTGCAGCAGGAGGCACCAGAATTTTAAATTCTATTGCTTGTAAGTCAGTGGGAAAACAGGGTGTAAATGTAAAGTTGTTCCAGGACTCTACTTACAGGTATCTTCAAAGAAAGCACAGAAGCGTTGAAGTGCCCTGAGGGCAGTGTGTCTGCGACTATGCAGGATGTGTTTGTTTCATTATTTCCATTTTTGATAGCTCCGTAGTGATAAATCCCCTCAACTACTTCTTTTTTCAGAGATTATTAAGAAAAGCAGCCTCCTGTTCTAGAGACTACTGAGTAGTTTTGGAAAAATTGATAAAGAACAACAAACACCCTTGAAATTAAGACCTTTTCAGATCCTAATATTTCTGTGACTTCCATATCAGCCTTTTCTTGAAAACTTTGGGCTTATAATTTCAAGTAAATGATAAATATTTGTATTTTCATGTGTTTGCATACTCCACATTCTTTCACGGCATTGAATGTGTTCCAGTTTGTAAATATAAGCTTATTTATATTAATAAGGGACTTACAGGGATGCTTAATACTTACTAATTGGAACAGAATTGTTTGTCTCTAAGTTTGAAATAAACTGGCCTGTCAGCCCAAAGTATACAGTTCTCCCACAGCACTTGGGACGTTGCATTCCTTCATATGTCTGCTATCTCTAATGGAGTTGAAGGAGTTCTGGGACGTTCATGGTAAATTAGTTTAGTTTGGGTGTGGAGCAATTTTTAAGATTACATAAGGGAACTCAACATGTGCTGTCTATATTTAGAATAAAATAGCTAGCAAAACTCATGTGCCATGCTAACAGGTGATTCAAGTCCATAAAGTATGTGGAGTTACTTTGAGTACATTGCAAGTGCTGATTTTTTTTTAAATGTGGATGCCCCAGCTCACCCTTAAAGATTCTTGAGTTGGCACTTAAGTTTGATGAAAAGTTGACTTAACTATCTCAAGCTGATCACTTAAAATATATATCCTTTTTCTCTAGGTAATTTTTGAAAGCTGTTGCAATCTATGTGTATTTTCTGGTTTTGGTCCTTCAAAAGTTGACATTAGAGTAAGATTTGGTTGTCTTGGATTTATTTTATAAATGCATAGAAAGTCATGCTTTCAAGAAAGGCACAGTTCAACCGATACACCATTATTTAGTAGGACAGCGAATGAGAAACTAAGGTATGGAAAGTTCAGCTGCCTAGATCAAGGTCATGAAAATGAAATCTGGATGGAGAAATCAATGGCAGTATTAGAAAGATTTTCCAAATAATTTCCATCAGCTGCAAAGTCAATTCCTATATATCTCTGTTCTCTTAAAATTAACATTGCTCATAGGTATCTGCCCGCCTAATAGATTGCAGGAGATGTGTATTGGAATATTGATAAATTGACATCTCCAATTTAAAGATGACATGTTTGTCAGAAACAGGCTTTGCTGTGATATGTGATGTGATGTTAATTTCCATGGAGGTTAGGGCTTTGCATTTTATTGTCAGGATATTTACTCAGTTCCTCAGTTTAAGACATTAGAGTAAATCAGGAGATGTTTACTTTCCACTGATACATGGCACTGGTATTCTAGCTGGAATGTTTACTGGCTGCCAAAAATATATTTATATGCTAGTTGTTTGGAGAGCACAACAAACAACTTCACTTCTCAAGTGAAATGAAGAGAAGTGAAGAGAGAAATGAGGAAATGAAACTTCAGGTTTTTTAAAAAAATATATGCACATGTAACAGCAGCAGTTCCATCAGGTGCTTCCCAGCTTCAGCAGTATTATCTGCCATTATCTGTCAGTTCCTCTCATTAGGATCTCCACGAGATGAAAAGTTGGACTATTGTTCCTTGAACTAGGATCAGTCAGTGTAGATAATTTTGTATTTTTCCCTGTCAGATATTTTACAGATCCTAGGTCTTCCAAGCAAAACATTGTTCAGTTTCAGTTGAAGTGTCCTAAAAAAGAGCCCTGTTAGGGAAAGCAGCTTCCTGCCTGGAAGGCAAAGTTCAGCAATTTCTAACTTTAACTATTTGGAATAAGGACTGCCACGGAATACAGATGTTAGAGTAATGCAGGGCAATGTTTTAAGGAGATTAAATCTTCGTTTTCTGGTTTATGACAGTAGGTGTTGTAAGTCTACAGCAAAGAAACCCAAACTTCTGCCTTCCTGCCCCTGAGCTGTAAGGATGGGTAGTGAACTTCCTGCACATAAATCCCTACTTATGAACCTTTACAGAGTTCATTTATCAAACATCTCTCAATCTGGAAGGATTTCAAGAATTCTTCTGCTATCAGTCACTCATTTTCATTTGAATATGTCTTGCAAGAAAAGGAGAAATGGCTTAAGGACCTGCTAGTCTTTCTCTTGCCCTCAAAGTCTAGACGACTGAAGACTGCATCTTTTCAGGCCTTGAGGGCATAGCTAATTTTAGTACTAATAGGGAATATTAAATGAACTCCAAGATGCTTTGCTTTGAGAAGAAACTTCCCCAGATACCTAACAAGGGTAGTACAAGAATAATTAGGAGATATGAATTGAGCAGTTGCCTCTGCTCTATGTGCACAAAGACTCCTTAAAGTCAGTAGAGAGTAAGAGGGGCATGTTGGAATAAAGCAAATATATTTTCCCACTGGGACAAGAGAAGGTACAATGGAGATTCTAGTGCCTGCTAGAAAGAGAAGTATGTTTAGGGCCTGTTGGGAGGAAGGATAGTAGTCCAATTTTGATAAAACCAGCATTATTCTGAAGTCTAGATAAACACTGAGACCTTTTGGAGCATGGAAGTTGGGTACTAACTTTCAGAATCTTTATGATTTTGTCAGAATGAAGCTAAACATAATTTGAAACCTATTTGCTTTCTTGGCTGGTCAAAATAGCATTTATTCCTCTTCCACAATGAACTGCTTGCTTCTGGTACCACTCCTTAAAGCCCATCTCCCCTTTCTGTCGGCGCCCATTATTCTATCTATGTGTTTAATGTAAAAAAGTGACGAAGCTAAAATAAAATAAAATAGGAGTGGGTTTAAATTCCCACCTGGTTCTGTATTTTCTGGAGTAGTTGCCATTAGGTGGGAGGGGAGTGGTGACATAAATCTCTGCAGACACCCATCACACGCATTGTCCCTGCGCTCGCTCGAGGGGAGAGCTTCCATCCCTAGGAAGATGAAAAGTAGATACTGTTTGTATCACCGTTCCCATATCCTGACTTTTTTAGTCATTACAAAACTGTAGAAATACTGAATCAGACTTCCACTTCTCTGGAGATGTTAATTTTAGCAAGGAAGAGAAAAGAACAGGGTATTGTGTTTGCTGTTTGACTGATAAAGATAACCCTGCTTCCAATGCCAATAAGGATTTCCTTCCTATGATTAATATCTCTACCCGATGAAAAGCTGGACTAATGTTCTTCAAACCAGGATTATTCAATGCTGATAATTTTATATTTCTCCTTGTCTGTTATTTCACAGATCCCACATACTTCATGCAGAAGGCTGTTCAGCATCTATGCAAATTATACTGTTGAAGCTAGGGTTTCAGAAGATAAAATTGTCACACTTCTTGCATTAATCCTTTATGCTTATTTCAAGTGAGCTCCTGAATGAGCTGGAGCCCAATGAGATTTACCATGCTATCTTCTCATGTTCTTTAGACAATTCCTGCCTCTGGCCTCGTTTATTATAGAAATCTTTATTTGGAATACTTTGCAGATGGAGCACATAATAATTTTGTGAGCAAAATAAAATATGTTAGTATCCTTAACCCTTTTCCATTCTAGCATAGTAGTACCTGCACAAAGACTTCTACTAGCCTAGAAATATAATCAAAAAATCCAGCCCGCTTGCCATTGGTAACACTTTCTAAAGCAACCTGAAAATTTATTTTCATCTGAAATTTTGCAAAGTTATAATCCGTAAATCTTGCAGATATATTTCTAAGTTGCACATCAGATTGATCCTTTTCCAGCTCTTGGGGAGGAGTAATGAACAGCTGCTCTTAAACCAGAAGAGCTTTTCTTCACCAAGAACAACACAGTATTTTATCGGCGTTAAAACTCCTTCCTTTCTGAGAATCATACATGCTAATTAAGCTTACAACACTTACCTGACACCCCAGGATGGCTCTCACTGACAGAGTTAATGAATTCCTGTATGACTTGGAGCTCTGTCTTCTGCCCATGCAACAGACCTGTCTCTTCTCTTTAACAATATTGCAACCTTGTATGCTTCACTGTCCTTGGCAGGAGCTGATCTATATGATTATTTAGTTGTTGCTGGTATTCACAAAAATAGATTCTGACACTTGCGGCCATGCAGCTGTGTGAGGTTTACCTACCCAAAAACTTTCAAGGGGCAGATTTTTTTTATATTTTAATTTATTATAGACAAAAGATGCAGAATTAAGTTCCAGAGTTCAGTAACATCAACTGGGGAAAGAAAAAAGAAAAGTATAAGTATTTAGATGACGTCTTAGTATGAGTTTCTTTTGATGTTTCACAGATGTTTAAATGGATAGCAAGGGTCTGCTGTGCAGTGTCTTTTAGTACCAGTGTTTCAACTGATGTCAAGAGATACGTAAATTAGATCTTCAACTGCAACTATTTTGCCAACAGACTTCATGGCATGCCAGATCTGGATAAGAAAACTGGATATGATATTGTGCAAGTACAGCTTAGCAAGCAACCTTCTTCATGTTTGTGGGCAGAGGGATGACAAAAAACCATCACGGTGTACACAGATGTGCCTCTTTTGATAGTCATGGTGCCAGAGGAAGGACTGACTGACTATTTTCCATCCAATTATCAAATAATTAAAAATCCAAGTTTTACATAAATGAAATACTAATTTATTTGGTTGTACCAAACTCAGGGTCTGAAGAATAAGGTTCCTCTTCATAGTACTTCTTGACATCTCAAATATACAGGAAATAGCACAGCTCTCTTGAAGCATGTTAGCATGTCTCCTTAGAAGGACATACCATAACACCTCTTCTCAGTTGTCACCTTATCTCAGCTTGAATCCACAAAAGAGTACATTCCAGGTGCTTGCAGCCCTATTGATCGTCTCATTTCCCATACAACTTGTTCCTCAGACCCACCATAGAACTAACCTTTGTTTGCATATTCTGTATTTTTGATGGCAAGGAATAATTTTCAGCCATACCTGTCCCCGTGCAAGTTTACCCATGGCCACAGCAGAGGAATGATTGCAATAGCATGAGCGAGAGGACTGCCTGACATCGCTCACATTTTCAACATATTTTTCATGCTGCTTCCTTTATTTACGGTCTTGTAAATAAATTTTTGCAATCATGACTTGACACTAAGTCTGTCTTGCTTTACATGACTGTGGGCTGCATTTCCAAACAAAGTAGGATGTGACTTAAGTGGCTTTTAAGACTGAATATGACTGTCAGCCTTGTAGGGTCATCTTTATTCATTTCCTCTGCATACATACCGCATACCATAAATTGCTGACTCTCTTCTCTTATTTGCAGTTTGATAATGACTATTAACCACCCACCAAATTATATTTTGTCCTTCCTTTGAATTTACACCTTCAGAATTTACTGAATTTACTGCTATAATCTATAACTCCTTTATGAACTTTGTGATTTTGTTTCAGTTTTTTTCCCACCTCTTCTATGGCATTGAAACCTGATTTATTTGGCACCTGTGCTGTTTCAAAGAGGCACTGCGTTGGGATGACAGGGTGATATTTGATTCCGTATCCTCGATTTCAGTTTGCTTGATTTCAGTTAATTTAAATTCTTTTAAGGAATTAGTGCAAAATAGAGAAGTTGCAAAAACCATTTGCCCCATTGCACTCCAAAGAATTATTTTGGCTACACGGTGAGGTTTGAAAATCCACTAAAGCCACACAGAAGTTTTTGACAAATGAAATAAGTAAACTGGAATATAAATTATGACAGGCATTAAGAGGGAAAATATTACAAATAATTAAGAAAATGGTTAATGTTGTAAAATCAAGCAAAATAGTCATGTGCCACCTTAAGTTTATTGGAAAAAGGCGAGCCTATGACCAATTTGGTTACCCTAGTGGGTCACAGACAGGTGCTGTGGTTGCAACCCAGCTTTCTGTATCTGGCTTCTCTATTGATTTTGGAGAGAGACCTGTCTTGGACCTGTTTTCTCCTTGCAATATATATGTAAAATGAGTTTCAGAAAGGGGATGAAAGGATATAGGTTTTGCAAAGGTAAATCTTGCGTCTCTTATTTGAGAATTCCTTGAATTTGTCAGTATAATGAGGAGTGAATACGAACCAGATGATATCATAAAGAAGTTAAATAATCATGTGGTAAAAGCCAAAAATATTTTGAATGGAAAAAAGGAATGGAAGAAAGACCTCCTGTCTTTCTTCCCCCATACTGGCATGATTACAGATATGGAACTAAATCATGATTATACTGGTTTGTTCTGGCATGGAAATAGTCTTCCTTTCAGATTCCATTTCAGCTGTTGTTTTTTCTGTTAATTTTTTATGCAATTCATGGCAAAGTTGCATACTTTAGGGACATGTTCAGAGACTTAGCCTAACCTAGGAAAGAAAACAATTCTGCCATAAATTATGAATATGGAGAAGGCTGTCAAGTTGTTTTCATTACTAGTTTTAAAAGCCCAGTATTGATTATACAAGTCTTTCTCTTTTCTGTGCTGAGTGTAGCGTGATAGTTTGTAGTATCTCGAGTGCAATTCTGGCATTGTTTAATGTAAATTTATGATTATAACAATATGAATGCTAGAGAAAAATGTGTTGGAGAGCACAAAGGAAGTTTGTTGAATCAACATTGCAGATACTGAAACACATAGAAGAACAATAGTTTGTGAAATTCAAATTATTTTCAAATATTTGTGAAAATGACCCAATGACTACATCTGAAGAAATCAGAAATGACTCATTCAATATTTGCAAATCAAAAAAGCCTTCAGTGTAAACATTACAACCAAACCTATTTAAAGTGCAATCCCTTTTTAACTGGGCTATAATAGACTTCTGTATGCAAAATAATGGGATTTTCATGGTAGCCACTGTTACAGTTATTACTATAAATGACCTTGTAATGTCCCTGGTTCTCAGATACCAGTAATACACAGAAAAAAAGATATGTTTCAGGCTAAGACTCTTCATTGAAAGGGACATTTGGGTGTACACCCTCAAAAGTTAAGGTATGCTCTTAAAAGTCTGAGGCAAATATGAATTTTACCATTTGAGCTTCTGTTAGGGTGAAGCAACTTTTCCTTGCCTTTGTCAAAAGACCTTGGGTTAAAGTGGATCTCAAGGGGCACAAATGGCCTACTGGGCTCAAGCTGGCACACTTACAATTTACCTGAGTTCAGTTTATTTCAACCAGTTTAGGCAATGCAGTCCTGTATTCCCTAAACTCTATTCAGGTTTGTCTGAGATTGCCCAAGAGTCATTTTAAGGAGTTGCATAAAAGAAGAAGATAAAATCTCCAAGTCTGGCTTTTGTCCAGTATATAATGCAAATGTGCTGTAATTTACTGGGGAATTCAAACAGTTCTCCATGAGTCAATGTCCCCAGTATTGTTCTTGGCGCCGGTTGCAGAACTGAGGTTGCTGGGTCTGTCCTCTGTAACCATCTCTGGTTTTCTGTGTTTTATTACTTTGGAGGCCTTGTTTAGAAAACCGTTCCTGTTCAGCAATTTCTCTATTAATATAAGAACACAGCATATGTTTGACATTTCTTGTATATTCACAAACTTTGATTGATCTGAAGAGGCAAAGAGGAAAGTTCATTCTGAGCAGTTATTTCAGGTGCAGGAAAACGTGCAAAAGTTGTCAAATTATGACACCAGCACTTCATGTCTTATAACAGTATTCATCAAATTGAAGGGAGGAGACCTGCCTTTTCAAACAGATTTTTCTAGGCAGTAGAAGCTCTGTCCACGCCGGTGGTCTCTCTTGTCTGGCCAAGCACCCAAGAGCTCCCTGGCTGCAGGATTCCTGTCAGAATCCAAGTTCTTCTACTCGTTGTAGTGCTTGCATTCATAAAGCTGGTTGCTTACCAGATGGTGGAAATGTCTCTATGTCCTTCTCTTTTGCAGCCTGCTTTTTGCAAATTTATAATTGGTAAATGAAGTTGAGCTCTTTGATCCCAGTATCCTGAACCCTGAATCTGGGTGAGATTTATATATACTTTACTTTTTTCTTAATTTGAATCCTCAGACTGCATAGAAGTGCTTCCATAAGCATCTTCATTATAGTAATACTTCCAACTGTGAAAATGGATCTTTAATTTCAGATGTTCTCATGTTGAAAATGTTTTTATTGAATCAAAATATGTCTTACCTTATGCAACTCATTGAAGTTTTTTTTTTAGCAATTATAGCAGCCATTTTTACTAGATGAGGAAAGAAAAGAGAGTGAGCAGTGATGCTTTTCCTGTTTTGCAGTTCTTTTTGAGATTTTATGACTACTGGAGGCATCTTCCAAATAAAACCAAAATAAAATGCTGCTAAAGTATTGTTAATTTTAAAAGCTGTGTGGAACAGGAGCAGCTGATATGCATTCCAGCCCCTGTACTAGCCAGCCCATTCCCTATTTTTTTATGTATTGAAGAGAAAAGACTGGTTTAAATATATTGCAATGCATCTCTTTAGTGACTATTCTTTGACATAGTTTTAACCTGCCAGTATTCCCAGGAAATAGGGACTGAGGCATGGAGAAATTAGATTAACCTGGAGTCATAGCAAATTTAAAGGATCAATTGTTTTCTGGGCATCTGAAGACAGTGTGTTTCACAGAGGCTTTGGGCTCCATAAAGCATTATACCTTAGGCCAGGAATTCATTTCTGGAAGGAGTAATGTTTGTTAGAAAGATTTGCAGTCAGTATGTTGAACATTTCTCTGTTTCCATAATAGGCATAAACCACAGAATTTATTTTTTTGGGTGGACAAAGGGAACTTGTCTCAAAGATTAAAGAGGAAGAGGATGATTTGTTTGAGGTTCTTTTTTCCCATGTTAGTATTTTTACATTTCTGCATATCATAACAGGAATTGATAACATTCACATCCGCATGGTCTTGTGAGAAGGAGATCATCTGAGAGGCAGAGGATTGTACATCACTTTTGTAGATTTCTTTTCTTTCATAGTCTTAAACTCAGCAATGATCCCTCTACAATACAATGTCCTGTGTTACTCCTTCTGGAGTTTCCACTGGGGTTTTACGGGTGCCTAAGTGAGCAGAGAAGCAGGGTTATTCTGTGTGTTGTAGAGGCAATACTCTCATGTAGACACTTGAGTACAATGCCTGCATTTTTCACAACACCATGATGTTACTGACTCATCTTCAGCCCATGGATGATTATATCCTTGAGATGTATTCCTGCAGGACTGCTGCTGGGACAGTGCTATCCCAGCCTGTGCCATCTTCTCATTGAAACTCATTTTCTTGCATTTGGCAAAAGAGTTTGGCATTATTGGCATAGGTTTTTAATTGCCTTAAGTTCTAAACTGATCTTCACCAGTATCTGAGCCCTGCATGTTAAATAATTATAGTCTCTATTCCACCTTTCTTGCTGTTTTGAAAACATTGAAGAGCCCTGGCTCAAGGACAAACTAGTTTTTAAAACCCCACCCAGTGAAACCCCAACCATATCAACTCGATGGCAATTAAAACAAAAACCAAACGGGTTTGCCAGGTTTAAATGTGGAGAACATTTAGTGTGCCAGGATAAGAAATCTGCCACTTGTCTCTCACACAGGGCAGCCTGCAGAGGCTGTGCTGCCCGTGGCTGAGAAAAGGAATGCAAACAGCTGCCTCCGTGCCCCAAGTGGAATTCAGGTACAGCTCTGGGTTGTCACTGGTGCTTTTCTCTTCACGGTGGGCAGACTGAGTTATAAATGTGGACACAGAGGATTTACATATTCTCTCCCAGGTCTAGAAGCAGCACAAAGGAAGAGGTGTCCTTGGCAGACAAAGGCAGCCTGACATTCTCTATCCATAACCCCTATTAAAATGTGAGATTATTTGGAATTTCTGCCGTAACTGTCCCACAGTTCATCTGATGTTCTGTGCCAATAAGTTACTATCTTAAGGTATAGTGTATGAAAAGGGGGAGGAAGCTGGGAATTTCCCTGAGAGTTTTGGGAATGCATATCAATTTGCTGAGTGCTTAGTGCTGGGTACAGAGTGGGGAGAAGAGGTATTCCTCCCAGCAGAGAATCCGAAGTTCCATGATCTGTGTTCCCTCTTGGCTCTTTCTAGTCTGTCTCAAATTAGGGAGGTCACCATAATTCTGTGCTTCTGTTTTCCTATATAACTATAATGAACCCAGAAATGTGAAAATGAAAGGGAACCTGAGAGGTGATGTAACTTCCTCACTGAGGGAGTATTAGTTATAAAGAGATGTAATAAATTATAAATTGCTGAGGCACACTTGTGTTCAAATCTCTGGGAAATGTGACTTAAAACCTCCCCAGCTAACTTCTTTAAGAGTTTTTTCCATAGTATTGCAGTGTTTGTACCAATCCTCTCTTCTCTAATCCGTAACAAAACTAATAATTTAGGACAAGCTGAAATGTATGATTTTTGTAGCCATCGCATTATTGATCCCTATTCAGTTTGTGACATTTTGCCCAAATGCATCACTGCTCTTTTGCTAGTAAGCACTTATTCTTTATTTTGAATTGATATGCTTTCATTCTTTCTTCTCAAGGGTGGTAGTTTGTCCTTTTCTTTCTTGAATTTCATCTTACTGCATTCCAACTTTCTCTTATCCTAATCAAATTAATTTTGAAATTTTGTCCTGCTCTGCAGAGTGCTTGCAATTCCCCCCAAGTTTTGCTGTGACAGATAATTGTTATCTCCAATACATCATCCAAACTCTTACTAAAAAATTGGGCTAGAACCAGGCCTGTGGGAACTTATTTAAATGGGTTTTCCATTTCTTATCAAAACACAGACAACTCTACTGTACATATGTTTTTTCATATAGTAGGACTACCCCATAGCAGTGTCCATCTAGACTGTATTTCACTACTTTTCCTATGTCATATGGGGTTGTGCTGGAAGTACATCTATTACCTCTCATTTCAGAGATTAGTTGGCCTCATGCACCCAGAAGGAAACACAGTTTGATGTGATTTCTTCTTGACAAAGTTCTGTTGGCTCTCTTTAGCAGGCTTTAGGCTTACCTGGGAGCAGAACAGATTTCTGCAATGAACCCAAACGGGATGTACTTCAGAGCAGATGCTACTCCAGTAGCACAGTGTGTTTGCTGAAGCCCCTTCTTGTGCAGTAGGGAAGTACTGCTGAAAGCCTAGCAGCCACAAAGGATGAAACTGAAAATACATGGAGACAGCATTAGGGAGAACTGTCCTGTTTGGTTAGCCTGTTCCCATGCCGGTGAAGACGTAGATTTTCTATTCCCTGTTGGAGAGGATAGCAGGGGATATAAATAGCCTGGTCTTCTTCTGTCGTTATTATATAGTCTGGGTGACCCTTTTGCATTCCCCCTTCTCTGTCAGCATCATCTCAGTCTAGAGCTCTGGGAAACTGCAACATGGCACAGGGAGTTGGATTAACCAGCTCTGTGGATCCTGGTGGAATGCGACTGGGAAGCCGCGGTTGTGTGGGTCTATGGACAGGACTGGGGAGGATCCCCTATGTATATAGTACAGGGACAACAGGAGCAGGAGGACTGTAGAGCAGCAAATCAAAGTAAAGGTTAATAATTTCTTCTTCATTTTTCACCTCTGATCTTCCAAAATTAAACATCTTAAATTTGAGATTACTTTATAGTCAAGTCAGTATGGTATGAATGCACTGTGTAATTAAAATGCATGATGTCTTGGTTCAAGAAACACGCTTTTTCAAACCTGCCTATAAGTCACATGTGCTGGAAATGAAAAATCTGCTCAAGTGCATTTCTGAAACAGGGTGTACACATTTAAAGTATTTTAACTGGGAAAAAAAAAATCTGCAGTGTTTATACTTCATCATGATACTGTGCAACCCGGGCAGCTTTAGGAATTTCTCCTCAAATTCTTGTTTGTCACCTACTGACCGTGGTAGAGTGGAAACAATTTGATTATTTTTAGCAGCCAGAGGATAAAGTTGTCAAAACTCCTGAACATAAATACCATGGAGTCAGACTGCTAATGCTGCAACAGATGGAGAAGTGCCAGCACTGTCACTGACATTAGGGCACCCAGACATTCAGGGTAAAATTAATTTGTTGTAGGGTGGCTACAATGCAGTGAGGCAATAAAACAGCTCAATGAAGGATGGATAAGAATTTTTAAAGTCTTACGTTCTTGTCCATATTCAAGTTTTTTCTTCATCACTCCCCTTCAAAAACCCACTTGTCGTTTTCCAGCTATCACTTCTTTTGAGAACAGACATTGGGTCATCAATGACATTTCTAAATATTGCCTCATCATCTTCTCAGAGTGGAGAATCTTGTTATTACCATTGTGTGATTGATCCCCTGAGTCACAGGCTGTCACTTCTTCACTGTGACTTCACTGTCAAGAGGTCAAATCACTACACATTTGAGCCCCCTCCCCATCCCCTGAGAACATTGTTTTTCACAGAAAGAGCTGGCAGCATTACAGACTTTTTAGAATTCTTCCTTTCCGCATGACTTGAATCAGACCTTGGCCAAGAAAACCCAGGCAGTAAAAACAAGCTATTGTAATAGAAATGTAGCTGACAGATGTAACATTAGGCCATGAGTGGCATTGTAGGTGGTGCTTCTAAATAATTGCTTTATTATTTCACCGTTAGTAGAGATTTTGGGGCTAAGGCTTAGGGACCATGCCCTTTATGGGACCATGTCTCCTCCCATGTACGAATCTGTTACGTTTACCAAAAGAGCGTGTCAAATTTGCTTGACCTAACTTTTGTCATCCAAACCATCGCCCAGGCACTGTTGGTCATTGGGTCATTGGTAATTCTTACATCAGCGTGTTGCTGAGAAGAATCCATGTTCTGCAGACATTGCAACAGCCCCTGTGCACAGATGTGTTAATGATGCAGCAGCCCCTTCGTAACGGTGTGGTAGAGGACACACTAACAAAGAACCTGTTACTGGCAAGCTCAGCATAGCTCCAAAGGAGCATTGATATTTATATTGCATTTTAATGGTTTGGAGAGGTTTTGATTTTTTCTTTCCACAAGTGAATGTTACAACAACGGACTTATCTTAGTGCTGGTTATTTGCAGTGGGAAGGAGACACGGTGGTCAAAACCGAGAAGAATTAGCATGGCAGAGCACTAGATTGAAGAGTTCCAAGGTCTAAGAGGAAGTGTCCCTTCCTACAGGCTGGTGCTCCAAGCAGGGCATGTGTCTCTCTCAGAGACAATTTCCTGTTGTGATAAGTGGAAGTGGTCTGCGAGGGAAGTGATGTGTCTGTCACAAGTCTGAAAGCCCGAGGACTTGACAGGGAGAGTCTGAGGACAGCAGTCAGGACTGCAGCTGGCAAATCAGAACTATTCTGCAAAATTTGGTTTCTAATTCACTGCGCTGCTTAGATTGCCTTTGCTTGTTCTTTACCTTCTGAACACGTCACAGTTCTTATTTGCATAGGAAAGTTGGAGGTTCTGCTCCCAAACCCAGGTACAAGGCACTAGACTCCTGGGAACGGAGAAAATAAATCAATTAAATCAGTCACAATCAAGTCATGCAAGCCACTCCTTTCTCCCGAGGCTGAATACATGGAATTTGAAGAACTCTGAAAATGAGCTGCCCGGCAATGCTGCACTCCCACCTCCACCCCGGCCATACAGACCCAGTCAATACTAGAAGGGGGAAAACCAGATTTTAATTTCAGAAATTATGAAAGTTACAGTAAAGAAAGCAAAAGAACCCCAAGAATTTTGAGTTCATGCTGGCTCCAAGGCTTGAAGTCTGGTCGTGTTTAATAAAACCATGGAAACATTCGAGTTGTTACATAGACACCATGTCACAAAGTGGGCCCAAAGGAGTCTGAGTAGTAACTCGGTGTCCTGGCTGGATGCTCCTATGAGCTAACTATGAGGGAGCAGCAAGCCACCCTCCAGTGTGTCAGTGTTGCCAAATTTCACAACTTCATGGCAAGACTTTCTGCAGTTGCTAGATTACTTCAAGCTTCCTTGGTGTATCCGAGCAGTAGAGAGTCTCAGTTATATTTTTTTTACCTTCCTGATTATTGGAAAAAGGATTAAAGCATGAATTCAGATAGGAAATCAGTGGACCCACAAAACATTCTACTTTGAAAATGTTATTAATTCAAATAAAATCTTTTTCTAAAGCTTTCAAGGTGAGGATTTTGCTCCCTGTGGGCGTTATCATGCATGTGATACAATATATTACAGCTGGGTAACGCCATGTCATGATAAAATTCTTGCCAGCTGAAGATTGCAAACTTGAACTGGTGACCTGTCTTCCTCTCTTGGGCATTGATCAGTAGAGCCAGAGAATGAGTTGACAGGAATGACTCCACTTTTCTATGGATATGGGTTAATTTTTTGTAAATCCCATTTCTTATTCAAAACCACCACAATTCCTATAAACCTGAAATCCTGGCCTCTGCAGCAATGGTTCTGAAGAACAGGCATCCAGTGGAGAGCTTATAATCAACAGACACTTCAGTGAGTCACCAGTAATGATTCACTGACCTACTTGCAGTGCACGGGATTGTAAAAACGGGAGCAAATTTTCCTCTCCCCTGTGGGGAGAGGGTACAATCTGACTATCAGCTTCCCTGCACCAAAATGAGGGACATGGCTCTGGATGGTGGGTACCAGCAGGAAGACACGGCCTGTCCTCAGAACTTGCCCCATAGGCTGAAGTTAAATGAAATGCCAGAGATTGCTACCAGCAGTGAAAGAATGCTGGTGGCACACTGAGCACACGGCATCACCACCCACTGTAACCAGAATTATAATTATGTTTTCCAAGGTATAGACAGTGATGGACACAGCCAGATGGGACCATCAGGCAGGTTGTAGAGTTGCAGTTCAACCAGCTATTCTTCTACAGAGCTTTCTCCTTGTTACAGCAGTGTGAAGGAGGAATGTCCTGGGCCAGCTATTTAAATGGCAACCTATCCAAGAAGACTATATATCTATAGGTCACTTTCCCCCTTACCTATCACTTCTTCTTGTAAATATTTCTAAAACGATAAGCAAACATTTTCTCTGTTGTAAACGTATGTTTAGAGTCAGTAGAAATTTGATGTAAACTTGGAGGTTGATCTGAAGGTTTGGTTACATTCTGTTTACTCATATCCAAGCTCACATCCTGATAGGAACTGGATGAACAGTGTTTCACAACCACTGTGGAAAGACCACAGTATTCCAAACATCGCTGCGTGGAAAAGTGCAATGGAAGAAAGCAATGTGGAAATGAATAGTGAAAATGTGTGCATTGAACAGGCAACATCCCAGAAGCTGCACAGCACTTTGGTGTGGGAGAGATCATGAAACAAGATGGGGCTGCCCCATAGAAGGAAGAGGCTCAGGGAAAAGTAGAGACAGTGGAAATGAAGGAGTTTAGCTGCAAAAACAGTCAAGGGGTGAATGTTACGGTGTGGTGCCCGTTCACACTCCAGCTGCTCAGAGCTTGACCACCAAATTGCTAGACAGTGAACTCAGTGAATCACACAAATTGGAGCAACCAGATGTCATAATAATTAATTCCAACTCTACAGTAATTGAAAACAGCACAGAGGCAGCAATTTCTTGTTGACAACATTAATACAGCATCATCTTTAGATGGAAAAGCGTCAGGTTTTGTAGTTCTGGGTAATAAAAAAAATCATTAAATACTTTTAAAGGAAACAATAACATTCTGAGAATTTTGCTATGAGACAAGACCATCCTTGCATGTGTCAGAAGGGACTAGTTCAACATTCATAATTCTAAAATATGTGTCCATATGTATAAGGCAGGGCTTCTTCACATCTTCTTCAGGCATCTAGCTGTCCATTATGAAGCAGTAATTTCAAATCCTCTTTAATAAAATATTTTGAAATTTTATGAAGAAATTCCAAGAACTTTGCCATGGGAATGCTTAGCTTCCTTTATGTCAGTTCTTACTTTACTGCTTTATGTAATTATCCTTGAGGTAAATGACTCCTAGGCTGCTTTTTTCTTATCTGCAGGTGATATTTTGATAGGCATCTTGGGGATTTCAATGCCCAAATTGCAGTAAAACACCTTAGGGCAGAGCACACAGTTCCTGTAAAAAATGTTGCCTCTATTAGTATCTCCTCTGTTCATAAGATCCAAAATGTAGCTTCTCATCTGTATATTTCTATTCTATTTCTCATTTTATTTGGAGGATTTTAAAAATGAGGAAGACAAAGTTTGTTCTCGCCGATGTGTGAAACAGTGATGAAAAGTGCTAAATCTTCCATTTTTTTAGGATGAAATCCTTTATGTAAAATAGCAAAACAAATGTTTGCATCTGAACTATAATGTTCAGTTCTTTTAATTGAGTGGCAAATTATGGTTCCTCAGGATACCACAGGAATTTAATTAAGTGGAGCTACTTTGTTTACACAGTACAAATGAGAGCAGAATTTACCTGCAGTTGAGAGGCAAATGAGAGATATTTTCTTCATCAGAAGAAGAATACTATCACTTCTAAGATTTTTATGTAGTTAATTGTAGATAGGTTAAGAAATTGTTCGTTAAAGACTTGACATGTAATTGTTGTAATTCCACTCTCTTATCCTGTCTAGCAGTTGAAATGGAAATGCCATAACTTTGTTTTACAGTTCTTATATTTGCCACAAGAAAGTAGGGAAATGAAACAGAATTAATTAAGGCATTATCTTTAATAGAGGTTTGAAGAGTTTGGTTAATTGTTTGGTTTTTTTCAGTACAATTGATACTTGATACCATACACAAAAAAACCCCAAAACCTGACAAAAACCGAAACATCCCACTAGCACTTGGGATCTTTTGTGTAATAACAAGCACATCTCCAACAGTTCCACACTTGTAAGCAACCCTAGAACAGCAAACCTGTGCAAACAACTTGGATCTTCTGAGAAACTCTGAAGTAAAAAGTTATTTTGTGCAAAAGTCAGCACTTTGTGACCCTTTGGACAACGGCAAACCAATGTTCTCAGCTCAGCACTTGCCTGGCTCTTCTGCAATAATAAGCCAGTGTGAACGTATGACAGAAGAAAACCACTCAGACAAAGATTTCATTTCCAAGTTCACAAGCAGTGAGTAAAACCAGATTTTGTCATTTACAAAAAATGTTCTTATATACAGAATAAAGTGCAAGAGGTTATACCTGGGCTTTCAGTATGCTGCAATGCTTGTAGTTAGTAGGGGAAGATGGGAATATATATTTTTTTCATTTCCTTGCCAGAATCCTGAGGCCACGTTAAGCAAGGAAGGGTGAGGCAGGCTGGGATAACTGACAAGTGGTGATTAAGGATTTGCTGCTTTTCACAACAGCTTTGGGGGCATAATTCTACTGTTCACCCCAATGCTTTCAGGGTGCCTTCCTGGTTTTTAGCTGGATGCTGCAGGGAACCATCTCAGCTTGTGCTGCCTGCGGAGCGGTGTGACAGGGACAGCTGGACTAACTGCTCAGGTCTACAGAGCCGTGTTCCGTCCCCATCCTTTTCCTGCTCTGAAACATGACTCTCCTTTTCCCATATTCTCTTTCTCTCTCCATTTCTGACTCATTCCCTGTTTCTTTTTATATACAGAAAGGAATGATCCCAGTGCAGGAGAGGTCAGAGCTGCTTCTGCAACTTTGCGCTGCTCGTACAAAGGCGGGATTTGGGTACCTCTCTTCACATAACACGATGCACACTTGGGGGACCGAAGTATCTGGCTCACAGCAGATAGTTTTCCTACAATATTCAGCTATGTCTTGTGTCCTCCTGGTGGCACTGGGGGAGGGGAGGCTGCGCCTGGAGGGAGAACAGAGCAGCTGGATTGGCATCTGTCATGTGGCAGCAAAAATAGCAAATCACCATTATGATTTCAGACACAAATTTATTATATAAGCCTGAGTTATACAAGATTCAAGGTTTGTTTTTTTTTCCTCATGCGAATGAAAGTGACCTTTAATGACTGTTTTCTGGTCAAACAAACACCAAACTTTCAGAAAAGGAAACTCCAGTTACGTACTGAATGTTCTCATTTCTGATATAGGGCTGGGAATCTATCTAACAACTGGATTAATGATGAACCATCATAGTCAGAACCTGTTCTACAAACTGAAATTAGCCTCTAGAGTATTTGTCATGGATTTAACCAAAGAAAGGGTGGAAATTCAGCTGGCACACAAGCACCCTTTATTGAGCAAACTTCTAACATGTTCCTTCAGGCAAATTTTTCCTTTGGCTGGATTAGCTCACCAAATAGCTATGCAGAGTGCTTACTGCTGGGTTTGCAAATCTGAATCAAATCTATTTCCTTTACAGGTGCACTCTATATATGAGTGTGTCAAGGCAAGATCAATAGGCTTGATCTATGGGACTGTGTTTTGATTCAGTAAAACTCAGGTCCTTCAAAACAGAGAGCAACTCCGATTCTGAGTTATCAGCAGGACCACTGGTGGTCATCACCAGATGGTTAAGAACACCACCTCTCTGGGCAGCCTCTTACAGGGCTCTGCCACCCTCAAAGTAAAGAAGTTCCTCCTCATGTTTAGGTGGAATTTCTTATGGACAAGTTTGTGCCCATTTCCTCTTGTCCTGTCACTGGGCACCACTGAGAAAAGACTGGCCCTGTTCCTCTTGACACCCAGCCTTTAAGTATTTATAGGGGTTGATCAGATCCCCTCTCAGCCTTCTCTTCTCCAAAACACAGGGTATTTTAATTCCAGATTCCTGATGGAGGATGAGCAAACTAGTGGGCACTCATGGAATACATACCAGTTGTCCCATAACTGTGAGACTATGGCCTATTGAAAATATGGCTTTGGCAAGCCCTGTAGTAGAAGCTATAAATTATAATCTAGAAATCCTTTAATAAACAGTTAATCCCTTCAGACACGCAGAGCTCTGTGTGTGCAAGCATCCAGTAGTAAGCTAGCTCCTGTCAGAACCCCCCCCCCCCCGACTTTTCTTGGAAGAAATAACGTAAATATATGCTTTTTAGGGCTTTGCAAGGGAATGCCAACACCAGTAGAGCTGCCTTCCCTTTTCTGAATTATCTTACTATCTTAGCGTATTGTCAGCTTTGTCCAAAGGTGTCCAGTGGAACCTTCATTTAAGTAGGTCTTAATTCTATCCCAACTCATTTGCCATAAGGAAATGTATGTGTTTCCCATGTTGCAGGTGCAGACATTGGTGGGGGGGGTGGCACTTCTCAAGGCTGCAGAGGAAATCAGTAGCAGAGCCTGAACGATCCCTTGGTGCTCTGCATGTCTGATCTTGTATTTCAGTCAAGAATGCAGGGCAGCATCTCAGAGCACAAGGGGCAAAGAGCCACCTCCCCAGCAGCTGCTCTCACAACTGAGTGCTCCTGCACTGAACTCCCTGGGAATCTGAAAGAAAATGAAGCACCTGCGTTTCCCAAATGCCTTTGAGAACTGCAATCCAGAAGCCCACTCTTCACCGAAGGGCTGTTTTCTGGCAGCTGGCTAAAACCAGCACAAAATTATGGAAAACCATTTGTCGTCTGTTGGTTGAAGAAACAATGAATATTTGATGGGCTGAATTTTGTAGCTAATCTGTGGCTTTCTAGACTAATTCTGATTCTTGCTAGAGAGAGAGAGTGAGGCGTAATAAGTTTCTTGGAAAGATTTGCTGTTGTTACTCTATGTTATCGACATAATGAGGCAGTGAAAAGCAGCAAGAACGAGGAGAAACAGCAGCGTGCCCTAATCAGCCTGCACAGGCTGTTCTTGGTGGCTCTCCTGAGCTAGGGATTAATTCGGGACCGTCTCGCTCCACACCACGCAGGTGACTGTGTGACCACTACAGACCTGCCCGTGGCTGCTTTTGGACTTTGGCAACACCCAGTTTGCTGTTCACAGGCCTGACCCACGCTCTGACTTGCCTGAGACCGTGTCTCATTCTGCAACATGTAAGCTCTGTGTGTGCGTGTGTGCTGTGCAGCTCATTGCCACGACCAACTTCCCCTCCGTTCCCTTCCCTCTTGCCTTTGGTGGCTCAGAGTGGCAGAGCTGAAGTCAATGAGACCGACTAAGGAAGGAACTGGTCATCTCTGCCTTTCCTGTTGAGCTTTTTCCCCTTTTACAGTTATAGAAAGCCCCTTAACAGGGGAGAGAAAGCTGGGGAGTCGTTTGGTCTTGCAGAGCACTTGCACACGCTGCAGCTGAGATGTTTCCCAACACCCCCCTCAGGCAGGCACAACGATTGTGAAAACATGCCCGAGTCTCACCAAGGGATTTTTGCCTGTTTGAGCATCACAAGTCAAAGTAGGTTAAGGTAGACATTAAGGTAGACAGGGCATGGAGATGCCAAAGCTTTCAGAAGCCGTTTTGGAAGTTATGAGCAAAATGGGAAAGCAAATAATAAAATAATGAGCACTTATTAATGCAGACATGCCCCACTCCCAGGTGAGAGGAGTTGATTAAGTAGGCGGTGTGAACTTTGAGGAAGGACTCCTCAAAGGCTCTAGTGGGGGCTGAAGACATTTGTGAATCTGGAGACATCCCCAGAGTGCGAGCAGAGGACAGTGCAGATCATTGTCTCCGCTTGGGACTGGAGGAACAGAGAGCTCTTTGGAAAGAAAATGGGCTGTGATGAAAGCAGAGCTCAGTGACGCATACACGAAACAAGACAGTGGTTTGCAGAAAGCTGCTCATGCTGGCTTTTGCAGAGCTCACTCTGGATGTAGACACACCAGCCCAACTCCCTAAGGAGTATACAGAAAGATGGGTAGCAAGCGGGGTGGATCCATCAAGGAAGGAAATGGTCTTACCCTCTATCTTGATCCACATTCCCATCACTGCATTTCTCCAGTCAACTTCATCCCAGTCAACTGCATCCTGTGCCTTTCATGAATCCCCACCTCCTCTTTCTCGGTTGTGTGAAAGGATCATGCAAACAGGCAAGGCATGGGAGGGAATAAGATGAATGAGGTAGAATCCACATCCAGAAGAGAGGAAGTCCACCTACCTGGGCTTCTATGTGATATCTTACTGTCTTACACCTGATTTTTGTGGCTTTGTTTCCTGCTCGGTGTTGGCTTTTCCACAGAGAGCTGCCTTTTAGTAGATGTCTCATAGAAGCTCACATTGTTCAGTCTTTTTGGCCAAGCTGATCCTTGACCCTGGCAACATCCAAACTCTTGTGTCACTGAAGCCAACACTTCCAAGGTGTCTTTATCTGTATCTCTGTGGAGAGAACTGACATTACAGGGCTGTGGGGAGAGAAGACAATGGACTCTATACAGAAATCCTGCCTTCTCTGCTGGTACATCTTGGGAAACTGTTGGGATTGTTCTTTTCTCCCAGCTCTGGCTGTCTGTGGAAGGCACCTTAGCAATGAGAAGTTAATTCTGACTTTTAGGATGTCTGTCCTTTGTCCTGGGATCTAGCTAAAGAAGGGGGCTTGTAATCCACTTTCTATTTGCTGTGTAGAGTGTTGCAGCTCTGTGTGCTCTTTCCTTTGAGTATTGGAGGGTTATTGGCTGTTTGGTTGGGAAAAGCTCAAACAAGCAGATGCGTTAAGGTAGGTGTGGTTGTCTCTAATACACAGGCTTTTCTGATCAGAAAAGATTAAGCACTAACCTTTTTAGTTTAGTGTGTGAGACACTAGAAGCGATCTGGCTTGACTCATGGGTTTGACAGAGGAGTTAGTAAGTTTACCTGAGGACATTTTGAAACATCATGAGACTTGCTGTAGCTAAATATAAGGCAAGTCAGTTGGTGCCACCCTGGGAAACAGACCTAATGGGTGGTGTGGTACAGAGATAGCAGAGCCTGATGAGAAGAGGCAGACAGACTCTTCCCACCTTCATTCTTGCAAGGTCCAAGGCAGTCAGGCTCACCACAGCTGTACAGCTGTGGCTGGAGCTAATATCCAGTGTCTGGCAGGACGCTGGTGAGGTGAGGAGAAATGATGAGAAGATACAGGAATTAATGGGATAGATAGTTGAAGGCTGAGAGTTTCAAGAGATTCCAGAGTACTTAGGATTTTCCATCCTGAACCTGGGTTGATTCTTACATGAACTCAACACACATCAAACTAGCCAGAAAACAGACCTCTTTTTGGGCTGTATGTTGATTTGACTAGCTACCCCATAGCAACAATACTCTAATATGGGCCCAGATGTCCTCTAATAATAAAACTGTAGCTTGCTAAAGCTTAAAGAGGAAGGATGCTGGGTCTTCTCCATTAAAAGAATGGTTGTGTCCTGCAAGAGATGTGGCTTAATGCAGCTGGAGAGAATTAGCCAGCCAGAGTCTTTGCTGTACAACAGAAGCAGGGTCTCAGCACCCCCCAGCTACCTCCAAAGCCAATTGCTGTACAAAGCTTCTGTTTATCACAGGTGCAAGGAATGTGTTCTGACTTTCACCTGCCTCAGGTCTGACCTCCAGTATGGATGTAGAGGAACTGTGTTTTGGACCTTGACCCTACCCTCAGGTAACTCTCACTGAATAGTTGAAGAATTTAACTAGTCTAGCTACCTCTGAAGGTCTTGCTGTGCGTATGTACCTCTTGAAACTGACCTTTAATGTCTCTTCAGTTTGAGTCTCATCTATCAAACTGGGCTGCCAACGCTTCATTTCATCCACTACTTTCTTCTTTTTCTTTCTTATTTAGAACCTAAACTCCTTGGTGTTTACGTACTCTTGGCTAGGGCACAGCACTTCAGCTTCTCGTTAGCACTTCCAAAGCTTAAGGGAAGAAACAGAAACGTGCAGAAGGCTCACACAGCAAGGCTTGCTCTTTCACTGACCCCAAAAAAGGCATGACCATCACAACTTGCAATATAGGAATTATTAGAATAGAAATTAATTTGTGCCTGATATTTCTATTGCCTGATCACTGATCTGCATTAACAAGTCACACTGAAAGCATCTTCTGTAGTTGAAGACAAAGCACACTAATTTCCTAAATCTGAAAACACTTGGGCTTTTATTATCTTTTGGCCCAGACTTGAAATAGGGGGGGTATCGTGAAACAAAAGTAAAAAAATCAACAAAGTATCTCAGTATCATGTGACATCTGTTTTCAGCGAGCTACCAGAGGGTGGGGAGATTCCCATGTTAGCAATTGTATGAAAATTACAATATTCAATGGCAGCACCCACAGAATGTCCATCTCCCTGTAGAAACTGGTTTTGCTGCTACAAGCACATTCATGTTGAGATCATTATCTGCTTAACAGTTCTTGATTCCTTGTACTTAAGAGGATATGCTGTATGTATTTTGAAGGTGGATTTGAAAGAATTTGAAGAGTGACTTCATATACAGATAATTTAAAATAATAGACCACATTTATTTTAAACTGGAACACCAATAGGTTTTATATGCACCGTTCTTACACCAGAATCCCTCAATCTGCCCATTCTGGAGTTAGAAACACCAATATTACAGACCAGTATTATAGAAAATAGAACTAAATTATTCTGTATGACATAAATATATATTTTAGAACAGTTGTTATTCAGAACTAGCTGTATCTATGGCCTTTTATTTCAGACCTCTTCAGATCAAGTTATTTGAATGACTGTCCCTAGGTCTTCTTTCTGGGTACAACCATGTTTCAAAGGTGTTTTCAGCCTGTAGTTCCAGCTGTTGTTGTTCTTCTAACTTCACTCTACCTGACCACTTCCAAACAACTTCCTTGGAAGGGAGCTCTGATTTTTTGATGACAAAAAGGGAGACACAGAAAAACTTATTACTTATGCATCCAGCAGACAGGAAACACAGAAGAAGGACAAGATAATAAAAGGCCAACATATCAATTATTCTATTAAGTGCTTGGCATCTTCCTTTGCACTGAAGCAGGCCCCAATTATACAAGTGTCATTAGTCACTAGAAAGCAAAATTTGAGATCTTGCCTCTCCTATTCTGCACAGATCTTCAAAAATCCCATTGACATTTGCATATCCTGTAGCACTGTTCCACTGGAGAGGTGTGGGGCTTGATCGAAGCTCTTTGACACGTTTTGCTATCAGTTATCTGAAATTTTTTTACCTTTTTTCATGTGGGTATATGAAACTACCATCAGTAGATTTAACTCTTAGCACTTTGCAAGCAATGCAGTAGCCATCAAACAGACAAGAGAGTGAGATAACGATCACTGATAACACCCAAGTGCTTCACAGGGAAGCTGCAGCAAAGTTTGTTATGTCTCTTGCATTACCTTTAAGGTTTTGCCTGGAGGCCAATGCTGAAACCAAGCTTCCATGAAATGTACAACTACTTGCTAAGACACCCTCCCTGCCCTGAAGACTTTCTGTTCTAAAAAGGCACTCTTTTTATTTTATGGATGGAAAGGTGATGCATAAACCCCATCAGATTTTGCAGCAGGTTGACGCTTCTTCCCAGACATCTTGCAGAGCATTCCTGAGAGAATCAGGAATGTTTTCTGGGAACGCCGTGTGTTTCTGCCCTGTGCCTTTCTTACCCAACCTCCTTTATAGGCAGAGTAGTGAGTGACTGAAATTTTTAAGTCATCCTAGTCAATGTGGCTGACTAGGTTATGAAAAACACCCAAAACTGCAGATACGATGGATATGCAAACTCCCACCCAAAAGAAAATCTTTTAGAAGTTGGTATCTCATTTCAGTTCCCATAAGAATGAATATTCTACCAAAGACCATGTTTTCAACAGAGATTAGATTGGGTTTTGCTCTGTGTTTTCTTTTTCTTTTTATTCCAAATCTTCTATTGAGGAGAAAAGCCCTCATGGAAAATCATACAGTTTATTTCATCTGTGTGAGAAAGGGCAGGATGTTTTGCTGGTTAATTCATCATGTGTGAAAAATAAAATGTTGCCAAAACCTACACTGAACATACTTCCTTAAGAAAAGCAGGTTAAATTACATTAGGCCTCAAGGGGTTTTAGTCACTGTAGAGAAGTCAGTCTATAGTTTCTACTATAGCAGCAGGTTGAAATGCCCATACTTGCCCAGAATATCACTTCTCTGTTACACTGTCTTGTGAGCTTTATTTAACATGCTAGTCTCTTAATCACAAATTTATTTATTTTTTTTCTGTTTGTGAGATTTTTGGAAAACTCATCTAAAATCCTTGCAGACAATATTTTATCTTTCTGTCTATATATATATATCAAAGCTTGAGGCAGAATTCCTTAAATCTGAAATACCTGTACACGGAAGGAGCAGATAATGACAAACTGGAAAAATGCAGAGGAGTGATAACATCTCAAGTAGTTCTCATATCTTTATGTTCCTGGATGTGAAAGATGAAATGACACTTATAACAAAAAGTTAGGCATCTGAAGGTGACCTGTGTTTGTCACTCAAGTTGTTTAAAAATATTATTAGCTCTCTTGATGCCTGTTTTTCATGTATAACCTCCCATCTTGCAGACAATGCATTATGGTGCTCTCAGTAAATGTACTTACTACTTGGAGTAGAAGAACAACGTTTGCCTCTGCAGACATTCATATGAGTCACCCCCATGATTTTAACACAGATTTTTGTGAAGCACCTGCATGACCAAAAGTTGGTAGAATCAGCCTTGAATTCTTGAATGTATTTTAAAATTTCTTCAGGATTTTTCAGGGTGAAAAAGGCTCTTAAAAGACAGAAATAGAAATAAGTCATCGGCAGTGAAATGTGGCAGTGGCGAGTTTTATTATTTGAGTGCTGACAGGTCATTTCCCTTTTGCCTCTTGCATAGAGTGTAATATTATCACCAGTCAGCACCAACCATTTGGGCTTGTCAGCAGAAGGGCAGGGAAATCACACACCAGGCAGGGAAAGCTTCTTTGTTTCTTTCCCAGGGAAATCCACGACAGGAAACAAAGGAAGAAATTATAAACGATGATCAAATAAGATAGCATCATCTGCTCAGGAATTTCGTTCTCTTTTCACTGGGCAGTGAGAACAAAAGGCTCAATGTTGAGCTGCTCTGATCTCCAGAGAGCCCAGGCAATTCTCTAGCTGAGCACTGGGAGAGGACAAGTGGAGCAGGTTGGGGACAGGCTACACCTCCAGCAGCTGTGAAGCACCATTCAAGAATCCACCTTTGCAGAGAAAAGTTTGTCTAGAAATCAGGCTTTTTTCTTGGTGTGTGTCAGTCTGACCTATGAAAGAAGGTGCAGCACTTCGAATGCACAAGTATGTCACTGGACCTCAACAAAGCCCTTAATTATATAGTGGTTAGGGAATTAGTGCATTGCTAGGAGCATGGAGTGCTCAGTAATATCCCGCAGCTGTCTGAAGAAACCTTTGTGTTGCTGCCAAATAGTTTGTGGGGACATTAAAATGAGCAGTGAGTTCTCAGCAAAAAATGAGGCTGAGGTCTTTTACTTACAAAGAGCGGCAATGTTTCCAGGCTCCAAATCTGGGCAGTTCTGCTCTGGTGCCCCTGCCAGTAAGAGAGAAGGGCTCTTAAATCTTTTCTGTGTTTGAGCTTTTGAGGGGAAGCAGATACCTCTTTTGATCCCTGCTTTATATTGGTGTGTCTTGGCTATTTCTGGTGTGTTTTGGCCATTTCTCTTGTCTCTTTTTCAAATACCATGAGTGTGCTTGAGTCCTTACGTAGACAGACACCAACTGCTGGAGCGTGGGCTTCCGGAAAGTGATAAGTTATCAGCTGCAAGGGGCATATCCTCATTGGATGTGGTTTTAAATTTTTGTTCAAAGCATGAAACTAGTGGAAACAAACTTGCGACATGCAGACAACTTTTTTGAAACATAACAGTTTATTTTTCTTTTTAATGGCAAGAAACCTGTGATTCCCAGCCTGGCCAGTGTAGAATGGGAAGGTCCCACAAGTATGGAATGAAGGTATTTGGCTTCAGAGACAGAGGTGAAGAGTTCTGCTAATTAACCTAAGAGATTAACACCAAGCAAAGTAGGGATATGTTACCATCTAGATCTGAATTGTTTTGTTGCTTTAAATAAGTCAGATTTTTCAGTTTCTCACTGTACATATCCATTTAGTGGACTATAAAGCTTACTTACCACCGAGATGCCGGGTAGTTTAATTAATGACTGTGTGAAGAGCATGTTGCTGTTCAAAATAGATGATGTTTTAGCTTTGCGAAGCCAAAGGTGTTTTTAACAAAGGAAAATCTGGACACCCACGCTGCTAAGGCTTGGTTGTGTTCCTTTTGTAAATCTTTTTGACAAACACATGTGCAGATCATTAAAGTCAGTCTGAAATAATTAAGAACTGAATTTAGCAACTAAGGACCTAAATTTTATGATGAATTAAACTGACAGCATCAACAGCACTGTCTGTCACCAAGCACCAGCCCTGGGAAGGTTAGGTTGTGTTTCCTCAGGGTTCCTGCTGCACAGGATTAGAAAAAAAAAAGAGCTCTGGAGGGCAGAACTCTTTTAGCAAAGTAGCCTTTGATTATATGCCTCTATCCCATTTTGGCTCTGTGCTGTCTTTTTCAGGCCTGCCACTCCTTGCTGACACATTACCAGGTCACCTCCGCTTCCGTGCTTTTCCTCTCTTTCTTTTGTTCCCAGGGAGGCTGCCCACCAGGGTTTTTTGGACAAGGGGCATTCAGAGAGCCTAAGGAGGTCTTCTTTGCAAATAAGAACTATTTTTCAGGCCAGATGGAGATCTGCTAAAAGTGCTGGACATTTTTAACCGCTTGTAAGGGCCATCAACACAAGTACTACACATATTCATATCCTTTCATGAGACAATGCATATGGCTGCTTGTGAGTCAGAATGAATTTCCTTGGCAACCAACCACGTTCAGGAGGTGAATTTGCCAAACCCTAAGTTATTCAGTGTCCTTCCGTCTCTGGGCCATTTTAACCTCTGCAGCCATGAGGCTCTTGAATAGAGCGTTTGGGTCAAGCAGCATTCTTATTAAACAGGAAGGTGGCCTTTCCTCCTGCCAGTTCCCAGTGTATTTCCTGCTCAATTCTGTGGCATTGCTCACAGAAATAATAGGTAAAGTGGCCAAGCCTTGCTTGCACAGATTTCTGTTGTTGAGGGCATGAGTACAGCTGGGATAAAAGCTCCGAAATGCAGGTGCACCTTTGGAAACTCTCTCCTGACTTATCAAACATCTTTGCTTTCAGTTTGCTTCCTATCGTGTTTTTGCATGAGTTCTCTGGAGAACAGTAGGAGTTGATCTCACCTGATAATGTGACTGATAATGTGACTCTTGACCAGCTGCAGCTAAATCCTTGTCCTGGGAATGAATACCATGGTGAGTGTGTGGCTTTGGGAGGAAATGGTTCCATGTTTCCTTCCACACTGCTTTCTAACAGGATGATCTTACTTTCCTTCATTGTATTTATTGCTGATTAAAGGCTTCCTTAATAGGATGGCTTATCTCCTTCCTCCCTTAAGTAGTGTTTAACCTTCAAGGAGCTAGTTTGTTGCAGATGGGAAGACACAGATGTATTGCAAGTACACTCTTCTCTTTGGGGCTTCATGAACATAGAGTAGCAGTAGATCATATAGGCTGAACACCTGGTAATGTCCTAACTATATTTGGAGCTCCCAAACAAGAAAACCAGGCCTACTCCCACCTGCTCTGGTGGGAAGAAAGTTGGTGGTGCAGATAATTTGATCCAAATCTATTGCTGAAAACTGTTAATGGAATTGTAAGAAATTGATACTCGGCCAAAGCAACACTCTGTGCACTTTAGTGTGTCTGAAATTGAAATTTGGGTTTGAATGTTATAGGGGAAGGATATCTCTAATGAGAAAAGGATTGAATGACTCCTTTTCTTCTGTGGAAATTGAGAAACTCTGGCTGCAGGTTAGCACCTTTGTGCACAACTGTTAGTGTAAAGGTGAATGTGTTTGACAGTGCTGATTCACACGCTTTGTGATATTGCATTCCAGTTTCATTACCCACAGCGGCTCGAGCAAGTGGCTCTGGAGAAACCACAATCTCTGAGCTCAACCAATCCGCTACTTACAATTTTATTGATTTAACTAATTTATCTTTACACCTGTCCTCAGGCCTTATATTTGTTTGTGGTGAGGGTTAGGATGTTCCTATAGCATTAAAGAAAGGTTATGGGCTGCTGCAAAAAGAGTTGTATTCAGAAGCTATTGTAGTGTGATTAAGTAATTTCTCATGCCTATCAGCCTTTGAGAAGGAATGCCTACCTGTTTGACCAACCATCTGTGGATCATACTCTTTAAACAAGTGAGTCACTGAAATTCTTTGATGCCTAATGAATTGTGAGGGTATTTTTCAGTTTTTTTCTTTTCCTAAGGCAGAAAGTGCCTTAGGACATGGGTACGCAAAGAGCATATTCACTGTATTCAATCATTTTACATTTATGGTGCTTTATGTTAGCACAGGGTATCTGTATTGGAGAAGGTCAGTAAGCAGAGAGTTTAGCTGAAAGGTGAACCCATTGAATGAAGCTGCTGCAGCTTCAAGTGTAAACATAGTCAGTCACTTTAAATCTGGTTTATGTAGAGTTAGCTTATACCTCAAAGTGACAATGTAACTTTAGACAAAACAGAGGGACACAGATCCTGCTTATATACACACAGTGGACACTAAAAAGTGACCCTCCTCAGCTTCCTGCTTGAATCTGCTCCTTGGTGCCCAGTTACTGGAAAAGCAGGACAGATGCACGTTCTCTTGAGTAGCATTGGAGGAAGGACCTTGTAAACAAAAAGCTAGGAGACAGGTATTCTCATTCCTTTCCCAACTCATTAAGCAATGCTGGGCTTTCTGTTGTGCCTGTTTTCCTGCTCTCTCGTGTCAGTGTGGGGTTTTCCTTTTCTTCAGGCTAAGACAAGAACGAGGGAATGCTGAGGAGCTAATAAAAAAAATTGCTTTTGATCAACCGGGAAATTCACAGATACCGAAGTAGAAATGACTGACACACCTACTCAGGTTGGATAAGGAGAGGTCTGGCCCGTTACAGAATCTCTACAGACAGTGTGTATTTCACGTGCTTACAGGAGTGTCATCATAGATGAAAGTCTTTCATCTCCCCAGTTTGGCATCCTGCTTTTTGAACCTGGCTTGTAACTGAGAGTTAGGTGATCAGCATGGTTTTCCATCTCTTCTCTCACTCTGAAAACACACATAAGCTGCTTTACCCTGGAGGCCAGCTTTATGCCTTGGAGGGACCCTTGATTCATGAGTTGCAAAGCTAAGTTTTATTACCAGCTCTGCCACTGACTCACACATTGGCTGTAAGCACCTTAGTGGCAGGTTATTTAAAATGTACAGCCCACTAATTTAAGGTTTGTCTGTCCTTATGATTCTTGCAATGTTTTGTAGAGACATTATTTATTTTCGGTGCCAACCAAGTCTATTCAAATTAATTTCCTGACTCATCATCTTAAAAGATGATCTTTTAACGCCGTTAACTGCAAACTCTGGTAATAGTCAGAAATGTGACTACTCTCTCCATAAGGCTTAACAAGAGTCAGTGTGTTGAGTTGAAGATCTCTTCCCCAGCTGCTCATGGGCTGTGTCATCTGCAGCTTCTCCTCTGCAAGAGGAGGATGAAGGCCTCCCAGCTAAAGGCTGGGAGGAGGCTTCCTTCCTTCCTTTGTACATAGCTGGTGACTCTGCTAACACTATATGCAATGTTAACTCAGGCAAAAAGCTAAAAAATACAGAGACAAGACTGGAGGATCCAAGGAAACAAAATGTAGTAAACAAGAGTATGTATAGGGGAGTTTGTAGGAAGCCAGGCACGGAGTGAGTGGAGGGTGTACTGCTGTTTGAAGAGATTTGAAGAATTACTTCATGAACTACTTCAAATCTAGCTTTGGAGTCCTCAGCACAGGAAGGACATGGACCTGTTGGAGTGGGTGCAGAGGAGGGCCACAAAGATGCTCAGAGGGCCAGAGCACCTCTGCTGTGAGGACAGGCTGACAGAATTGGGGCTCTCTTCTGGAGAAGAGAAAGCTCCAGGGAGACTTTATAGCCCCTTCCAGTCCATAAAGGGGGCTACAGAAGAGATGAGGAGGGACTCTTTATCAAGGAGTGAAGGGGTAGGATGAGGTGTAATGGTTTTAAATTGAAAGAGGGAGATTTAGATTGGATACCAGAAAAAAATTCTTTCCTGTGAGAGTGGTGAGACACTGGAATAGGTTACCCAGAGAAGTTGTGGGTGCCTCATCACTGGTGGTGTCCAAGACCAGGTTGGATGGGGCTTTGAGCTAGTGGGAGGTCTCCCTGCCCATAGCAGGGGGTTGTAACTCGATGATCTTCAAGATCCCTTCCAATGTAAACCCATCTTTGATACTTAGGTCACAAAGATGACCATCCTCTGGACGGAAAAGATGTATGTCTCCATTGGTGTTTACACAGCAGGAGCTATTTGTGCAAGAGTTGTCACTTAGGGAAACCCCTGGAACAGACTGTACAGACGGTGTCCACTGGTTGGGAGTACGTTTGGGCTGGAGATAGAAAGGAGTTCTCTGACAATCACAGCTATCGGTGTGAAGCATTTTCCCAAATGATGGAATGACCCAAAAAGCCTCCTGCTGCGTCATTTTAAGAAACAAGATTTTATGAAGTGTCTGTCTTTGTTATCTAGGGGCAAAATCTAAGACTCAGCACATCCCCTTAATGTGATATTCTTAATATTTGTTTTCCAGCAAATTAAGTCATTGCTTTTCTAAGGATCCTTATATTGAGGTTCTTGTATGTTTGCTTTTGAGCATCTGTGTTTGGATAATTTAATCTTTGTTTTCATTTCTGTCACTGGACTTCTTCAAGAAAACTAAAACATTTTATAGTAAGAAAAACAGTGCTGTTAGGCACAGGCTAAAGACATAGTGGAAATACCCCATGCCGCGTAATCCATTTTTAATTGGTCACATCATTCAGCTGTGACTAGTTAGAAATGATAACGGAAAAAAAAATGTTTAGCCTCAGAAACACCAAAATGTGCTAGAAATGTATAAATATAGAAAATTTGTAAATCAGAGTAAAACTAATAATATGGAAATTCTCAGCAATCTAGCATGCAATGCATCATTATGCAATGGCTGAGATTACTTCAGTGTATTACAGGTACACATGGGCCTGAAATAACATATTTTTGGCTTTGGGTTACAGCATTAATATTGTAAAGTTTTGCTTCTTGAACTACACCATTTACCCAAAGGGAAGTTTAGTTTTTTTAAAATTTAAGTTAAGCTACTTGGAAAAACAAAGCTTGCTCTAGATTCCATCATTCTTCTTTTAGGTTAATATGGTAATTAATATCCATTTTTTAAAACAAAGCAACTATTCAAAAGCTTTCTTTTTTTTAAATTCAAATTTCATAGAGTGTAGGCACAGCAGAAAACTATCCTGCCACTGTGTCTTTACTTTCAAAGTTGTCATCTCTGTCCTAAACAGTCCTTCGTCTGCCCTGTGACAACCAGTGGGGTTGTCCACCAGTTGAACTGGGCAGCTCTCTGGTATCTCTGAAATGCCTTGGCTATTGAGCAGCCAGAGGAACATGGGCCATAGATCAAAGCCCCATTGTGCTAATTACTGTACAAATACAAGACAAACAGAGAACCCGATGCCCTCCTTCAAAAAGTGTGAGCTAATTGAAGGAATGTTTCTAAGTGTCAATGTCTAAATGGTCAGCTGGCAGCAGATTTGGTTTGAATCTTACCTCTATGTCGTGTAGTGACATTGAGTATTCATTTCTTTATTAAGCCAGTGAAAAGGCTTTTCCACCTGTTTTTTTTCTTCTTTAAATCGCCCATAATGCATTGCCTACAACAGTGAGGTGCACCTTTGCTTTTCCTCCTGAGGGTGTTGAACTGGGTTGGACGACCCCAAGTGAATTACGCTTGGTGTTCATTAGCTCCATCCACCTTAACGAAGACAGGCCTATACGGCCCGGGTGCCAGGGTGGCCTGTTTATTAGCAGTGTGATGAGCAAGGCGGGCTCGTTTCCCACTGACTGGGGACTCGGTGAGTCAGGGGTTGTACACCCTACACCCCTACAGACCGGGCAGTAGACCAGCTGGGGAGGGTGGTGGTGTGTACGTGAGCTGGAAGCACTCGGTAGTCCCCACGTCGTGTTAGAGAAAGCTTTCCTATGTATTTCCTAGACATAGCTCGTTTGAGAGGATCATCTGGACAGCTACTTTGGAAGAGCAGAGATTCTGGCAAAACCTTCCATCTAAACACAAAGTTTTGGATCAATTCACAATGAAGTTTAAGCCAGGTCATCAAGGGCATAGAACTATGAAGGGGCTACTGCTCACCCAAACCAGTCAAATATATTTACAACCTGGTCTAGTGGATGTGTCCCTGCCCATGGCAGGTGGCTTGGAACTAGATGATCTCTAGGGTCCCTCTCAACTCTACGGTTTCTTTCTCCAAGAATAAAAATAACTGGGAAACCTTTTTCTTGCATCTCTGATCCCTTTGGGAGAAGGGACTAGGGCTGCTCAGAAGCCCAGGGTGCCAGGCAGCAGCAGACACAGCCCCAGGGAGGTGAGCTGGCAGTGGTGACTCGCCCCAGGGCAGGCAGGGCTGTGCCCACACCAGCTGGACTGCCAGCATGGTGAGGAGGGCAACCTCCCAGCTGCTAAGCGAGTCCATAGTGGCCCATCTGAGGTGAGCAGGGCAAGGAGGTGTGAGACCAGGGAGGTGTGAGACCCAGGGAGGTGTGAGACCAGGGGAGTGTGAGACCAGGGACGTGCCAACCAGCAACACACCTTTGGTGCCTCTCCTGAAGAGGAGCAAGAGCCAAGCTCCATCAGCCCAGGAGCGTGGGCAGCTACACCCCGGGGCAGGGGAGCCACAGGTACAGCTTGCATGGCCCCACGTTGTGTGCTGGCACCTGGGACTGGGTGGTGAAGGTGGCCAGCATGGACTTGTCTCTGTGTGTTCAAACCCACGCCTAGTTGTTTATGCAAAGGAGTCTTCTCAAAGTGCCTGTTTACTCACAGGCAATGTTCCTATCAGTACAGCTTTGGCTGTAATTTCACCAAGGTCTGTAACCGCGAGTCTTTGGGTTGTTGGGGTTTTTTTTGGTACAACCCCCATGTCAAATTAGAACAGTTCAAAAGCCAAAATCTTTAGGAATGGTGAAATTAATGATTTGCCTATGATTTCTGATGTGTGAGGAAGACAGCAATTAATCATAGCTAGTATTTACATAGTGTTATTCAGCCAATTTACAAGGAGAGATATAATTATTTACATATTCTAGAGGAGGGAAACAGGTCTTGGGGAGGTCAAACGAGAGGTGAGCCAGCATGTGTGAGGTCAGTCTTCCAAGAAGTAAAAAACAGACTGATTTTTTTTTTATTTTATTTTCCCCCAGAGATACTGAACACCCACAGCTTGCTGTGAAATTACCGTGAACTCAAGTATTTCTGAAAATCAGTCTGTATTTGTGACCCATTTGTGCTTCTAATCAGACATGTAAGTTCTGGTGCAGCAGTTTGAGCTAAGCACCCTGTGTACAGAGAATTCCCACCTAGCTCTTAGGGAGGAATAGAAATTGGGTTCAATGACTGTAAATCCTGTTAACATCCAGTTTTATTGCAAAGCACCCAGTTATCCAGGAGTGGCAGGATGAGAGCAGTAGCTTTGCACCATTGCTCTGTTGGAACCTGCCAGTTTCCACTAGTTGCCTCGCTGATGTTTTTTTCTGATTTTAGCTCTAAGTTTGCTCACAGCTGCAAAAAACCCAAACCCCTGGCAGTAGGGTCTGTGCAGTACAGCCTTGCTGAGGCAGAGCTTCCCAACCCTCTGACATGTCATTCTCATTTGGCTCATCTCTTGCTGGTGAGAAATGCTCTCCACGTTTGGGGCTGAGACTCCACACAAGCCCCAGGAAGAATCCTACGCATCTGGATTCCAAGGGGCTGGATGAAGCAAGTTGCAGCATTTCCCATCACTCAAGAGCACCCAGCTGTAATCAACACCCCCACTGCACCTCCAGCCCAATTCTAGGTGAGTCAAAATCCCAGAATACCAATTGCCCAGTGGAAGGAAGCAATGAGTTTCCTTCATACATCACCAGCTGGGGCAGGGGGCTGAAATCTTTTGGGAACAGCCTCCAGATGGACATTAGCTTAGAACTGGAGCATTTCCCAAGATTTGAGGAACCCCTCAACCAAGGTGCTTTGCTGGCTGCCCATTTCTAATGCAAGTACTAAGCCACTAATTCCCAAGTCAGCTCTCAACTGGACTGAGTAACTTTTGCCAAATCTGATGTTCAGTGTTGCTTTCACTCACGATAAGGGTTAATGCTGTATCTCCACAGCTCTGTAGCTGCATCTCGCTGCCTTTACTGTAGGATCTTGTAAGAAAGGACATAGGCCTCTGTTGATACAGCTCCAAGAGACACAGTGAATCAGGCTCACTTCTTTGGCTGGGTAGGACATGCCTGAGATCCTTCCTTTCCTTCCCTACTCCCCAGGGTACTGGCACATCCTTGCAGAGAACCTGCCTGGCACGGTGTGAACTAGATCTGCTGCAGAATTGAGCTTATTAAGGGCAGCTCACCCGTCTCTTCCAAATATCACAGTTGTCTTTGCATTTTGAAAAGCAATTAAAATCAACAGCACGTCACATACCACAGCTGTCATAAACATTTCCCTCAGCCACGGCAAACAGCCCTGGGAACTCTAAACTGCAAACAACAGCCCCTCCTCCTGTTTGCAGCAGGGATGCACATTTAGGTTCAAAACAGCAAAAGTGATTTTCTCCCAAGGTTTTGTTTGTCCTTGCAAGCCACCTGGGGAGCCACAACCTCCAGAGCACCGAATCTAGAAAAATTAAATCCCCTGAGAAAACTGGGACTTATTATTCTGGAGTTTATGGAAAGCATAAACACTAGGAGAAACAAGTATTAATCAGGGATGGCTGAGAGGGATGCACGCCCTGCGTTGTATTCGTTTCTACAGGTTTGTCTGGTTATTCCCCCACACTGATATTCATTAGCTAAATGAATGCACCCCCAGCAAGAACAGAATGAATGGGGAATGAGTGGGGTTGTTAGTGATTGCTAACAAATCTTCATCCTTTATATACCAGTTGCCAGTCATAGGCCTGTGTGTGATTTATAGGAGAGATAAGTGCTATCATCATCTTGTAAATACATAGAAGCAAGAAGTGTGAGGCTTGTCTGAGGCCACCTTGGAGCCAGCAACTGAAAATTTGACAGCTCCAGGCCTGGATTTAAAAATGTAAATTGGCTGATGGCGTTGGTCTTGTTTTACTGGTCACAACTCTTGCAAAGTGCCTCAAACAGATCCTTTATTGGAAAATAACTTTTCAAGAACGATAAGCTCTCAGAGCCCGGGGTGCACGTCAACTGGATGTCATCACAGAAACGTGCCGTGTCCCATGTTGTATTATCCCTTCAATTCCTCCTTCCCGTCGAGTTTGCAGTCGAGTGTCTTGCAGGAGATTCCCAGTTTTGATTTTGTTGATTTGTTGATGACTTGCCGGGGCACTGCAGGGATTAAACTGGGAAGAGTTGGGTGTTGGGTCGCTGATGAGTTCTCCTCGTGCTCACTTCAGGTGGGATTATTGGGGAGGATTTTTTTAGATTGACGGGAATCCTGAGCTGCTCTTGGGGCAGCAGAAAATCCAGACCACTGTACTGGGCTGTGCAAACCCAGTGATCTCATTTGAAATGTGTCTGGCGGGGAAATTTTCCAACAAATCGCGTCCTTAACGTTTGTGCGTAAGATTTTACCCACTGATAAGGGCACCAAGTACAAAAGAGCCGCTGGCCTGTAGGATTTGGAATACCCAACCCATAGAAACAGCTCCTTTTGTGGTCCCAAAGCAGAACCGGCCCTACCGCATCCCGGCGGCGGCACCGGGCGGCGGCGCCCTCTGGTGGTCGCGGCTCGGCACGGCACGGTCCGTTCCAGCCCCTGGCGGCGCGTCCGGTATCATCAGTGGGTTTCACACTCCCACCCGAGCGGCTCCATCGCTCTTCCAGGTGCGTGGAAGGTACTTAGAATCATCGAGTGGCTCGAGTTGGAAGGGACCTTAAGGCAGGGACACCTCCCACCAGAGCAGGTTGCTCCAAGNNNAACCCGTTCCAGTGTCTCACCACCCTCACAGGAAAGAATATCCAATATAAATCTCCCCTCTTTCAGTTTAAAACCATTACCCCTCATCCTGTCACTCCACTGCCGGATAAAGAGTCCCTCCCCATCTCTCCTGTAGGCTTCTTTAATTACTGGAAAGGTCTATAAGGTCTCCCAAGTTTTCTCTTCTCCAGGCTGAATAACCCCAATTCTGTCAGCCTGTCCTAATAGCAGAGGTGCTCCATCCCTCTGAGCTCTTTGTGGCCCTCCTCTGGACCCACTCCAACAGGTCCATGTCCTTCTGTCTGGACTCCAGAGCTGAACACAGTGGGGTCTCACGAGTGCAGAGTAGAGGGGCAGAACCACCTCCCTCAACCTGCTGACCACGCTGCTTTTGATGCAGACCAGGATGTGTTTGGCTTTCTCCTTCTCCTTGGGGCTGCTCTCGATCCATTTGATGCCCAGCCTGTATTTGTGCTTGGGATTGGTCCAACCTATGTGCAGGACCCTCAAACAACTTGCTGTTGGGCTTCTCAAGGCTTTATCAAGTTCAAGTCTTTATCACACCTGGCTCATATGTCAGGCACCTCTCTGGATTACTCCCCCTTACTGTTCCAGCAGCGCTGCTTGTGCTATTACTGAATGATGGATTTATGAAAACACCGGGGCCTGTTTACTGCAAAGTGTCTTGTGGGACCAGAATTCAACCTTTTAAGCCTGTTAGGAAATGGGAAAGGGAATTACATTGCTGTAGATATGTGTGTGTTCTGCAGGGGGAAATGTTGGAAAAGACTTTACAGCTCTTTCAGGCTTCAGAAGAAAAGAAAAAACAAACATCAATAAATATAAACCAAGTGAGAAGATTGTTCAAAGAAGAAAGTTCAAAAACTTGTACTGAAGGTGGGAGCCAGTTTGATATCTTAGGATGGGTTCCTTTGGTTCTCCCAAAGGCTTGCATACCAGTGCTGAGGGTTCTCATCAATCTTGCAGGCCCAGCTGATGGTTGGAGGGAGAGTTGAGAGCCTGCTCAGGACCATGAGACTGTACCCCACTCCTTTGGGAAGTACCAGCTCAGTTCTGTCCAGTCCACACCACCTTCATACCCCAGGGCTCATACTGGTGGGGTAGGAATGGTGGTGAGTGCTTCTTAGGAGTTGGTGGAGGTCGGGGCAGAGGGCTTGGGGAGGAGTAGGTTTCTGCAGATAAGATGGTCCCCAGTGTATTCTTTGGGAGCCCAAGGGATGTGTGAAACTCTGGAGGACCATGTCACCCTGTTGTTCTAAGACCTATTAACCTGTTACTCATCCAGCAAGTCTAAAACTACCTGGTTTGGTGAATTCCAAGGGAAAACACCAGGATTGGCTTCTTAATGTCTATGTTTATAGCATTTATCACCGTTGCTTTCTCTTCTTTCTTCCTCTGAATCCCCGTGCTATTTTATAGGCAAGTTTCATGTTGCTTTTCATTTGTTTCCTTTTGAATCTGAAGAGTCCCAGTTTACCTTATCTTCTCTGTTATAGTGGCATTCCATATATTTGGCTGCCCTTGTTGCAGCCTTCATCCCTGTGAACAGTCAGCTGACATACATGAAGTGGGATTATTTGAATTTTTTTCCCCACAAGCATCACTTGACATTTATCCACCGTAAGTGTTAGTGCAAGCAAAGGAGAAGCAGCAGAAAAAAGGCCGGAGTGGGGAAGTGTGGGATGCTGCCTTCTGGGGGCAGTGTGAGCTTGTGCAAGTGCAGAACCCACAGCAGCTTTATTTCTGGAGTGCAAACTGCCTGCTGCTCCTTTCAGGAATTTCTCTGACTCCGGAATACCTCCCCACCGGATCCCGTCTGGTTCTTTGCGCCTCCTGTACTCATTAACAGTGAGGCTGTTATTACTTGAGGTAATTAAGTAAATGCTTTCCCACACGCACCTCCAGGTCCCAGAGTTTGGTCTCTTTTTACTTTTATTTCTTCGGAGTCTTTTTTTCTTTCTCTCTCTCTTTTTTGTTTTTTCCTTAATATGTAGACATGTTGATTTTCCCCTTATCATCCTCTCCTAGTAGAGAGCTATTTGAAGGGACCCTATAGAGATACCCTTCGTGGAGGTTTGCTCTCAGCAAACTACTAAAACCAGCAATTCGAGGTTCTCCTGCCTCTAGTGTGACCCGTAACAGAACCAAGTAGCACCTTCAGCCTGAAAAACCTTAATTCACAGCAGACTTCTCCTGGATGCTGAAAGATATGCTTTTGGGTCTTTTATTTCTCCTCTGTCACAGTATATCTACACAGTATGGCATGATTATTTTCTGAAAAACACAAGAAATGAATAATTGAGATAGGTTGGTTGGCTTGTTGTATTGCATCCTCATGCTTGGAATTGTTTTGCAGCAGGAGCTTTGTGAGGTGCTCAGCTAAGGAATGAGTGCCTCAGAGTTAGCCCAGCCTGAGCATAAACCTGCAGAAATTGTCAGGAAAAATTACTTACGTGAATTATGGTGGGATCGTGAATTATGAAGTAAATGATGTGGGGGATACTTCCACATTTTCTCATGTTCTCCCCTTCCTTTTTATAGGTAGTATTAAAATACTGTTTTAAATAGATTATTAGAAATTAAGTTTGAAAATATGTATTTGGATATCTTGTATCAATCAGGTGTTTTCCTCAAATATATTCATGGATATCCGTCAATTCTTTTTTTAAATAGTTAAAAACTACTGAGTGATAGAGATGATTTCATAAGTGCCAAAAATCTCTTCAAAACTAAGAAACTGAATCTAGATGATGGTTTCTGACTTCTCCATTGAGATAAACGTCACGGAAAAGGGAGAGATACATTTCTTCTGAGTCATTTCTCCAAAGAGTTTTTTGCCTTCACCAGGAGTTCTGCCCGTGTAACGATGTCCAGGCACGACTTATTATTGCAACTCTCCTATTATCTCATTTTATTGTTGTACCTCACTATGGAAATACTTGCTGACCTGTGCAAATAAGTAGCCCACCTCCAAAGAGCTCTGTTTGCCTCCAAGAAGGCACAATAACCGTTCAGTAAAGGAAGTGATTTACGAGGAGAAGGCAGGGTCACCTACCTCAAGGTCCTGTTGTAAGTTTAGACTTTAACAAGGGAACACCAGCAAATGGGCACTAAGAGGGTTTTCCAGGCGCAGAGAGAAGCAGAAGCAGAAGTTGTAATGTGAAGAGTAAGGCACACAGATGAAGGCAATTGAAAGAAATGTAGTTTTGCAACATGGGCAATTCCTAACCCCTTAAACTGGAAGTGCTTTCATAACTAATTAATCCACAGGATCAAATAGTCTAAAATTATGATATGGTTTTAATCCTCGGGTAGTCTAAAGATCTCGACAGCTGGGGTCTGGACGCCTGGGAGAGGTCTATGTGCCTCAGCCAGGGTTGTGGACGAGCTCCCCTCACAGTGAACCTTCACCAACACCTTCCCCCTCAGACCCAGCAGCAGCTCCACGGGCCGAGGGCGGCCGCTGCCGCTGGGTGTCTCTCGGCGATGCTTTCTTGAGGACCTCTGAGCATCTCAATACCTGACTGGGGATCAAAGCAGTTCCAGCACAGCACACAGTTCAGCCCAGGCTCTCCTCTTCTTTCTACTAACAGTTTTTTGACTGTTAAGGAAGGAGTTTGAAGCTGTTTGGTTTGGACTGTCTTTTCGTAGTTTGGTGTGCTGTGATCTGATGGTGTTCCCTTTTCACTGCCATCTGTAGGACTTGAGATCTCACCATACCAGTGCTCATTTTATAAATGCTAAACTGCATTGGCAATGCATTCCTATTTCTCCCACAGTGGCTTTTTTTTTTTTTAAGTCAGGAGCAGCAGGACTGTTCCTTTAGTCACTGGAACTTTTTCTCTTCTTCACCTTCCACTCAGATGCCCCATGTCTGATTTAACTGTACGTAGCTTGTGTACTTTTTTCTTGCTGCTTCTTAAGTCTTTACCGCTGCAGAACATTCTGGGTACATTATGAACTGGCCTTCATGGCCTGAGCACTCAGCAGCACTTCTCCTCCCTCCCACTTCTGTTGGATGGACTCACATGGGGATGGGATCAATCCCAAAGGGCACGTGTGCTTCCCAGGTGGGGCTGAAAACCTCAGACAAGTCCTGAAGGTCACTCTTCCTCTGCTCCTGTTCCTAAAGCTGTTCCAGAAGCAACTCACGTGGACAGGGTTGTGCACAAGTCCAGCGCGTGCAGGACATTGTTGACTCTCAGCCTGTGCTGGCATTTGGAGAAGTTATGCTGGAAACTTGAGTTCCGAATGTCGCTGTTGCTGGGCCTTGTGTTTGCATCACCCTCGGGCTGGAGAGACCATGTGTTGTGTGTTTATGATAAAATGTCAGGATGGGAGACTTTGGGCAACCAGAAGCCATTGAATATAGTCATAAGATCATAGAATGGTTTGGGTTGGAAGGGACCTTAAAGATCATTGAGTTCCAACCTTTATCCTGGGCGGGGACACCTCCCACCAGACCAGGTTGCTCAAAGCCCCATCCAGCCTGGCCTTGAACCCCTCCAGGGATGGGGCAGCCACAGCTTCTATGGGCAACCTGGGCAACCTGTTCCCTCACAGGAAAGAATTTCTTTCTCATACCTAATCTAAATATCTCCCTTTCAGTTTAAAACCCCTCATCCTATCACTACACTAAGTATCCTTTTCACTTAATACATTACTTGTTATTATATTGCCTATAAACTTTGTAACTAAGAAAGTTTTAGGTGGGAGAAAGGTGTTGAAAACTCAGAGGTCAGCTCCTAGTCTCTGGCAAGCAGATGAATTTCCGTGAGGTTTGGCCTGTTTGCAGGGGGGGTCAGAGAGAAGTAAGTAAATATAGATTTAATGGATGAAGTGTGCATGGTGTCTGTAAGCAGGCTGTGTCTCTAAATCAGCTGGGCAGGAATCATAGCTCAAAACTGCCCATCACAATGTTTCCTATACAGAAAAGTACAGATGCTGCTCGTCGTAAAGCAGGTCTGTTGTCAGCTGTATTGGACTGTCCCATGTGCCCCAAAACCTGGTGACCCAGGTAAATATGCTTTAGAAGGAACTGTTTCAGTTACCAAGAAGGCATAACATCCCAAGGGAACAAGAGGACTATACCTTCTAGACAAAAGATGAACATACAGATAAAAATAAATAGGTAGTATGTAGTTTTAGAGAGCATCTAAATTGATGGCAAAAAAAAAATAAATATTGGCATGATATGAAGCTGACCTCAAATCAACCTGTTGTAGCAGGAGAAATGGGATTATATGAGGACTCCAAAAATTTTGAGTGTGCCTATAAAACTTCTGAGTTTCACGCTGTGGTGGCATTTCTAGTGATGACAGGCAATACAAATAAGTTTTGAACTCCTCTCTTCCCCCTGCTGAAGACAAGTGTGAGGTAGGAATCGGATTTTCAAGTCCTCAGCTACCATCATGCCTTTGTCAACTGAATTACTCCAGCTCCTGGGCCGACACCATCCCACCCCCTGGTGCAGTAGAGTTGGGGACAGTCCTGCTCTCCTCTACCTCCGTGCCTGCCGTGGAGCAGAGACAGATGCCAAAGCTGGGACGGGTGTTAGTCCTGTGGATTTCATGTGCAGCCAGCAGGTGTGATTTCCACAGGGAGCTTGCTCTTTCCTTGAGAAGGACAGCCCAGCGCTGCAGCTGCGTGGGATCACAGAGTTCACGTCCTCCTCCAAACACACTCAGAGCCAAAACCTAAATGAAGTTTGGCCCATAACTGTAACGACAGCATTTATTTTCTCATGGAAACGCAAAATGCTTTGTCACTCTTTCTCTGACCCATCCACTAGCCTATTCTTCTTTGCTGTAGGGAGCTCACTTTAGTTAGTTGTGTCTGAATCCTTGGCCTTGCATGTTCTGACTTTTTTTTTTTTTTTTTTTTTTGGTCTTGGAATATATATGTAAAAATTCCTTTCATTTGTCTTTGCACACTTTCTGGTATCTCTTTGCTTTTGCTCCCGTTGATGGGACATACACCCATACACATGGGCTATGCACCAGCCAGATGCATGTACACATGGACACCTCAGCATGAGTCACCTCCCCCACATTTTCGTGAGGGGAAACACAGCTCTGCTTCGTGTATTCACACGCACTCCTGTGATTGACAAGCATTCAGGAGACACACAGCCAGGAGCCAGCATCACACTCTGCTGCTGCCACAGAATTTTCACCAGTACTAATGGAACGTAAGGAATTTAAACATGGAAATAATACCTTTCTCTGCGGTATAGAAATTCCTTTAGATGCTTTGAGAGCTTCTGAAAGTGCAAATATTTGTGTTTCCACACAGCCAGGTGTATTTGCCTCCTGCCCTTCAAAGGCAGGAAGTCTGTGTCACTGCGGAGTCGGTGTGGTGGGTTCTTAATGGGGATCCCAACCCAAACTGACAGACCCTGTCAGTAATTTTTTTAACCTGGGTGTAATTTTTTTAACCTGTCAGGAGCCATCTTTTTTTCTTTTGCATTTTATTTGTACTAACAAGATACAAGGGACAAAGTACACTCAGAAAGAGGCACAGAAAGCAGTGACATTGGCAGCCGCTCCACAGAAAAGTGTCGCAGGAGCGAAACACGGGTTTAGGGAGTTTTTAATTGTGAATGGCACTCTGTGCTGAGGGCACGGTTTTGGGGAGAAATCTGGGGATTAGCTTCACCCAGAATCAAGATCAATAGGAAAGCATCTATATCTTCTCGTGTTGGAGAGCCCTGAATTCTGCCTTTCCGTGGCAGCTGCGCTCCCGTGAGGTCACAAGAGAGTCCCTGTCCCGCTCCCCGCCTCATTTCTCTCAGTGTAAAACATGATTTACTTCACTTATTCCCCCAGGTTTTGTGGCTGTTCATGGGGAGCATAAATCACTGGTTTGCTATTGCTCTGGCTGGGAAATCAGGCCCTTCTCCATCGGGCACACGCAGGGCAGAACTCAACCCTGGAGAAACTGGAGAGTCCAGCTACTGGGTGGAGGCTTCGCTGTGGTTCCCAAATACCCTCTTGCTGCAATTGTTGGCTCAGGCTGTGTTTGTAAACACTCGCAGGCCCTCTCCTTTGGATTGTTCTTTGGAGCCAGATTTTCTTTTGATGTTAAACAGGATGCGTGCGCTAATTAATTTATTTTACTCAGGGTAGGAAATTGCTGCCAATGTTCTTTGAAGAGTCCTGTGAGCCATCTCTCCCCTCACATAAACATTCGGGCAATTTTGGTTAAAGTGTTTATTTTTTTTAACTATGCATAAATGTTAATCTGGCTGTTTTACAGCGGAGAGGTTTTACAGACTCCTTTAAAAATGTCAAGGTCATGTTTAAACAGTTACTGTTTAAACTGAGGAGATGAAGCACTGGACCAAGAGGACTCCAAGGGGAAAAAATGAAACCTAGTGTTTTCTGCTAACAGGTGTCATTTGAGAGTTTAGTGCTGGTGGAAGTGCTGGTGAAATACTTTGGAGACTGATTGCTTCTGCCTCTACACCTTCATACTTGCACCGTGGATGTTGTTAATGAAAATACACCCTTCCTGCCTTAGCCCTGAGTTGAAAGGGCTTCTGCCTGGTGGTGACAGAAAAGCACAGGGTCTGTGAACGTTGACTTCCTAAGGCTGCCAGGAGGGGCCAGCTCACACCATTTATGGCAGTGACATTTATGATGTGGAGGTATCTACCTCCCGGTTTGCAATGGTCCAGGAGCCTGGGATGATTAAATGTTGCTTGTGAGATCTCCAGGATTCTGAGGCAAAGGATTGAGAATCCCAGTGCTGGATGATTCTGTCGTTTTGCATATTATAAAGCAGCACTCCCACCTGGGTAAGGAGCAAGGGTGCTCCTCTGCAAAACCCAAAACTTTCATACTGCAAGTTTGACAAAAATAATCAAGCTTTATGGAATGCTATTAAGTTATATTTAAGTTGGAAGAAAGCAAAACCCTATATTTTTTAAAATAACTTTCTTTTTTTTTGTGACAACATTAAATAACTCCAGTCTTGGTCTGGTGTTTAATTGGTAGGGTGTTACGATTTGAGAGCTGACACAGTTCAAACTGATCAGTCTATTGCTTCCTACCAGACATGCACAGTATTTTACCAAACAAGACCAGACAAATGCCTTGTTCTGAAGAGACTGCAGTTTGAGACTGATCTTTCAAGATACTCTATGACAGCAGATTCCCCAAGGGAATGGTTTGGTCTCTTTGTAATCTCAAGTGTCTGCGTACACTTCAGTGTAGGTTTGGTGTCTTGCACTTATTCTAGGACAATAATCTATGAAATCAAGACCTAACTGAGAATTCAATGGAAAAAGTTTAGCATCTCCCCAAGGACTGTGCCATAAATTCCACTGAGATGACAAGAGGAAGGAACTGCAAGACAGATAGTGTGAGATACATGAAGTTTATCTTAAATTTGAGTTGAATTCAGACAGAGCTGGTAACGGCCAAATGTTATGATGACTTTGGTGATGAGAGTTAAATTGGAGGTTTTCCCAGTGATCTGTGCTCCATTTTAAAAAGCAAAGAAACAAAATTTGTTGTAGCTGGCACTAAATGGAGGTCTTTTTTTTTAGCAGTAGCAATAGATAGCAATGACTGCTCCACGGGAACCAAACTGCTCATTTCTCATTCCTTTTGGCTGTGGGTGACCCACAGCAATGAAGGAGTTGCTTGTTCATATGCTTCTTGATGCTGTGAAAGACAGCATTCAGCTCATGAGGACTGTCCATCCGTCATCTTTTTTGCAGTATTAGCCTTCCCCTGGAGAGACCTTATTTAAAAAGCCAAGGAGACCCCACCCCAGGATGTGGCGTTAGTTTTCAGTAATCATTCAATAATCAGTAAAGTATAATACCATACAATATTTTAAGTTGGTGGGGATTTAAGTTGGGGTATAGGGAGAAAACTCTGTTCATCCTTTACGTAACAGTCATTGGGTCACGCAATCTTGTTTAAACAAACAGTGTGAATCTTAAAATAGCCCCTGGACATTCCACCGCGAGGGCCATATTCAAATGAATGTTCAAGATGCTTCCCCACTATCGTATACCCACAGAGTAACCCTTCGGTGACAGCAGAGCCATCCAGACACAGTATGAAGCTACACTGGACACACAGGTCTGGGGCAAGAGGAAAATCTGCTTCTCTCTCCTCCACCCACCAAGGGAGGCAATAGACATGAAACATGTTGAGGCCACGCTCATCAGAGGGTGATTTTAACATACCAGTTGTTGTTACTGGGTAATTACTAGAGGAATTCACGGAACATGACCTTGTTGCCATATAACTAGTGGGAAACCCTGCTCTTTACCTGATTAACAATTGGCATTGGCCAGTTCCAAGAAGATGGGACTGAAAACTTGCAATTCCTTCATGTAATATTCTTAATAGCACTATAGATATTAATAGCACTATAGAGGAAATTGTTATACTGCTCAGAACATTTGTCTAATTTCCATAATCCTCACTAGTTTTTCCTATAGGGTCCTATTAATACATTTCAAAGGGTAGTTGAGATCTGATAGAAGCATAAATATTTTGTGGAACTGATCAGTTAAGAGAGTAGCCAATAGACACTGCAGCTCAGCCTTCAGAAATTGTTTAGTGGTGTCTCTCTAGCAAAGAAAGCTTCAAAGAGGAGGCTGGAAAGGCTATTCTTCTGGAGCTCACTCAGTTTTGAACTTAGAGGTCAGGCTAGTATTGGAGGGACTTGGATTTTCATGAGATGAGAAACATAAAATCAGGCTGCTGCAGCCTCTTCTGAATGGGTCTGCGGGTGAAGTACTCAGCTCTTTGAGTCTGTCCGTGTGTTCTCTTCCACCAGGCTTTGCCTATATCATGTGTCCTGAACAGACTGTGAGATTGGTCAATAAACCTGGTATTGATTCCTCAGTAAAGGTAGGCCCCAGAGAAAAGACTGTGTGGAGTGAGCTTATGGCAGCTAAATGAGCTGAATGTGTACGGAATGCTTCCCTTTCCTATTTGGGGACCTAACCTGTGCTTCTGAAATCTAAAGCCTTGAGCACTTCAAGCTGAGAGGAAAACACCTCATGTCTAGGTAGGTGGCTTGCAAAAATCCCAGCGAAAGGCACACATCCCCATGAGTCACTGGGAGAAGTGGGGAGCCAGGGGGCACCGAGGCACTGCAAACTGCAGCCACCCCCTCCTTTGTCTGAACCCTCCTGGGGGCAGTGACCCACAGCACTGAAGAGCAGAGATGGACAGAAGAGGGCTGGCCATTTGGACATGCCTCCTGACCCTGTCTCAGAACAGGAGAGAGCACTCAGTGACATTAAAATAGAACAAATTTGCAATGATATCAGGTTATATGTTTTATGAGCCATATAATTAACATGCGACACTCAGTGCCATGGGATATTATTGACTTAAATAGCTTAGTAAGTATCAAAAAGGATTAGGCATTGACATGAAACAGAATAGCATATGCACTGACACAAGCTAGGATCAAAATTACAAGGGCTACCAATCCTTGTGCTTCAGGGCATATTTTGATCATCAGCTTGGGGTCAGGAGGAAAGCCACCCTCTAATGTAGTAGAACGCACTCTGCATGTGAGTTAGAGTTATATGGGTCTCTTTTTTGGCCTGTTTTGATTCCTTTCCCTTCTCCTTTTCTCTCTTCCTTTCATCCTCTCCCGTTTCTCCTCCCTCACGCTTATCGTCTGCAATAGGTCACTCCTGAAGACAAGACACTAAACTAGATGGATGGCCGAGTAGTCTGTACTAATAGGGTAATTTAATGTTTGCTTCTCTCCAGAACTCCAACGTTTATTTCAAATATAAATTTCATATTCATTTGCCAAAAAGTTCCTCTCTTTCCAACCTTCCTTCTATGCACGCTACGTTTTATTTTTATCAGCTTCATCTACAAATCCACTTAGGCTCATTTGAACCATGATTTTTCAGAGGTAATAAATGTACCTCAGTTTGGGAGAAGGAAGAGAACAGCCAGGCACATTAAAAGAACCTGATTTTTCTGGTAGATACTCAGCAATTGCTTAAGTAAAAAAAATTTTGAGAGATCTTGTATTGTATAGCCAACGTGAGTAATCGGCTATGAAAATAAGGTGGGTTTTTTCTGAGTACATGACAGTGAGTCTGTAGACAGTTGTGACAAAATGATGCTCGATTTAAGTAACTCTTTGCATTTTTCTTTGTAGACTCTGAAGCAAAATAATCATTAAGAATTTTAACACTATCCTCACTTGCACCTGCCAAAATAATTCTCATTTTAAGATGGTACGATATTTCACACAATTCTAGAGGTTTGTGTGTTTTGTTTTGCATTTTCATTTGTTACTCTACTGAAGCAGTGCCAGGAAAGCCCCACATAAGAGCAGGGCAGGTTGATTTTATGTCTTGTAAATGTCTTGTGAGTTGTATGACATACCTGGAGTTACTCCCTCTAAATAGACACACTGGATCACAGACAGCATGGAGAAGAAAAATCCCTTGATTGTTTGTGGGACCCCATTTTAACAGCAGAAAACCAAAGAATATCTATTTTTTTAAAAAAAACCCATGCCTACTCATTTTGTTCATTTGTTCCCAGACGGATTTCTAGCTCTACCCATTCTTACCCTTCCCAGGTCCTTTATTTTTGCACTGGCCAGTGCTGCTCCGCTCAGCACACACTGGTACACGCTGCCCTTCAGTTATTCTGCCTCGCTGGGAAGACTCTACCATGAAGCTTCTCCAGCCCCTTGCCCATTTTCCACAGCGGGTTGAATCTCAGTTAGTTTCTGCAAACTCCTTTTGTAGTCCTTCACTCTGCTGCCCTAAAGACCAACGCTTTTCTCTTATTGCCTTCCCACAGACATTCTTCAACGTGCCAAAGCTGACCTTAGGCTCCATGGACAGATGGGGCCTGATCCAAAGTCCATTAGCATGAGAGGAAATGTCCGTTTACGCCCATGGGCTTTGCATTAAATCCTTTGCATTTTACTTACTTTCTTTAGTGCCTCTTACTCAGCTCCAGTTATTAAAATCAGATTAATCCCTGACAGATCCCTGATGGTTCAGTGTGGTGTATAAGCCAACCTGTGCTACTTCAAAAGATAGAGACCAGAACTGCCGCTCCGCTAATGTGAAATCTGCAGCTGGGTAAGACTAAAAGCAAGGCATTACTTCCAGATTTCAATCCTGCATAACTGAGGTCAGAATCTCACTTACTGTTCATTAGATGAATCTTCATCTCAAAACCGTTTCTTACTGTTCAGATATTTTCTGGCCCCTACAACATTATTCTGCCCAGGCACTGCTCAAGATTCACCTCTGTTTGCAGTTTTACTCTCAGTACAAGTAGACTGCTATGTCAGCCAGAACATCAATATTTCTTTCTGTTGACACAATACTCTCTTATCCATATTGCCACCCCTCCTTCCTGCTTCATTTTGTCTACATTCCTTCTGAAAACTCTACTCCTGTAATTTAGTCTCCCACTCAGTACTTGGTTTAATCAAGTCTGTCACTCAATTTATATCCCACTTCTCGTGTAGCACAAGTTTCTCAGTTGGCAATCTGTTTCTGGAGCACTTGCTATGCATAACACATGGTTAGCTTTTCTTTCCACACTTGCTTCCCTCTTCTCTGATTTCCAGACCTCACTTTCCCTTGTAATACTTGAAGATGAGAAACTTCCTCTTCTGCCTCCCTCTTTTTTATGTTCCTTGTGTAATTTTATGAGACTATTACAATCAGGACTTCTTAAATATCACGGGGTGCTCTGTGTAGGGCACAAACCAGCCCTTGAGTCCAGTTAAAACACTTTTCAACCACAGAATCTCACTTAGTTTAATATGTAGCTTTAGGTAAACCTCTCCTGTTGCTGTATGGCTTTGTTGTGGCTCGTACCCCTTTCCATCTTTTTCATCTTACCTTGGTTTGTAGGAACACCAAACATGCACAAAAGTCAGGTAATCTCCCTCTGGCTGCTCATTCAGCACAGTGTGCTAAAATCTGCTCTTAAACAGTTCTTGTGTTGAGGAACAAAGAGGGGAACAGAGTCCTGTTCCAGCTGCTCCGTACATTTTAACACCGGGGACTGGGTTGTGGGTATCTTGGCTACATCACCCAGTGCAACCACAGCACAAACTTCACAGCTCACCTTTCCTGCACAAAGAACATCATCTAATTTCTTTTGGGATAGCAGACAGGCACTGCAGGTTGCTGTCAGTGACATTGCCCACCAGCACATCTGGAATCTCCCACTCGACCTTCACGGCATCAGCCATTTCACCCGGCAAAGACCGAGGGTTGTCAGGTTGTTTTCCTCCTCATCCACACCTCTTCCAGCTGTTAGGGAAACAGGTGGGCCACTGAAGGAGGCTGTTAGAACTCTTTTGGCTCAGGAGGAGGCAAATTCACTGATTGGCACCTGTCGGATAGATCGTTTGTTGGTCCTTTGAATTATTCTGCTGGGTCAGCAGCTTTCCAGGTTTAAACGCTGGCATGGTGTAAGACGCAGGATGCTGTTTCATAATCCCCTTCCAGAAGTACTGCTTTATTGTAGTGCTACTGTTACATTGTCCTACTTTTGCTATTCACTCTCCCCACAGGCTGAGCGAATCTTTGCCCAGGTGTGGACTTTGCAGCACGGGGCTGGCTGCTTTTAACCGGGACACGGGGAGCGTTTGTGGGGGGGGAAATACGCTGCTGTCAGCGCTTTTCACGTGATTGAATAACACCACGATTTCCTAGAACAGTCACAGAGCAGCAATACACTGTACTTTTCATTTTCAGCTCAGTTTAATACTCTTCCTGGCTTATGGTAGGCTCATCTGTCTCTCTCTGTGTTCTCACCAACAGCCCGTGCTCCCAGTCGCTCCGGAGAGGCCGGAGCAGTCCTTCCCTCTCTGGCTGGGATCAGCCACTGCCCTATATAAATCTGCATATTAAGCAGATTTGGCAATTGTTCAGCCAGAGACAGACTCACTTAAGTAAGAGGTGAAAATAAACTTGCTTCTAAAGGCACTGCAGACAGCACGCTCGGCCGGAATGCTCTTAGAGACAGAACAGAGGCCGGTTTGTTTTCTTTCGCAGTCGGGAGAGCGCTGGTTTCTGTTTGCCTCCCGCCTCCGAGTCCCAGCACCATGAACCACCCCTGCGTGCCAATTTTTGGGGGGTCTCAAAACATTTCGCCTCTTACCCCTCTACCTCCGCACCACAAGGTTCATTTCCTCCGGGACTCCCACCCGCACCCCCCCGAGGCGGGGATGGAGGGGGCAACGCGGGGCGCCGGGTCCCCCGCGCTGGGCGGTGGCCTCAGACCGCGGCCGGTAGCTGCCTCTTCTTCCTCCCTGCAGCCTCCTCATCCTCTTCTTCCTCCACCCGCCGAGAGCCCGGGCGGGCCGGCTCAGGCAGAAGCCCGGTAGCCCGGCGTTAGCCCCGCTGACGTGCGCCCGGGGGAGGGCGGCGGTGGCGGTGCCCCCCCTTCCCGCTGCGCGCAGGAAGTTTATCCGGCCGCGGCTCTCCCCGCCCCGGGGGCTGTAGCCCCGACCCGGTGCCCCCCCCACCCCGTGGAGGAGGGGGGGGTGGGCTGCAAATTCAGAGCAA
>BJBW01011704.1:73797-101939 GCA_004320125.1 Scolopax mira
GCCGGGGGGGGGGGGGGGGGGGGGGGGTGAGCCCGCCGCAGCCTGCCCGCCTTCCCTCCCCCGCTCCTTCCTCCGGGGGCGGGGGCGCTGACTGCAGTGCCCGCTCCGCCGGCGGAGGCGGGGGGGTGGCGGGAGGCGGCCGCGCCCCGGCTGCAGCCCCCCGTGCGGGGCGGGCGGGCGGGCGGCGCTGCGGGCGCCCCGGGAGCGCCCCCGGCGGCCACACCCCGCGGCGGGCCGGGGCCGGCGGAGGTGGGCGGAGGGAGGCGGGAGGTGCGGGGGGTGGGGGGGGGCCGGCGCGGGGTGTTCTCCGAGCCAGTTCTCGCGGTGCTGGCCAGGCTCAGCCTCCTTCCCCTCCCCGGCGAGCGGTGACTGTGCACGGCGGAGCGGGGAGCGCCGAGCCGGGAGCCGGGGGGGGAGCCCCGCACCGCCCCGCCGAGCTAAAGGAGGGAGGCCGCCGAGCGACCCGGCCCGTCCCGGCCGCCTTGCCCCTATGCCCCAGCGGCGCTGAGCCTTCCCCGCAGCCCCCCGAACATGGCCACCACGGCAACGTGCACCCGCTTCACCGACGAGTACCAGCTCTACGAGGAGCTTGGCAAGTACGGAGCCCGCGCCGCGCCCCGCCGCCCGCACCGGCCCCGGGACCCGCCGGAGCTGCCGGGAGCACCCCCCCCCCTCCTTCCACCCCGCTCCCCCCCGGTGCCGGCGCCCCCGGTTCTCCCGGGAGCCGGAGGAGGATTAGCCGCCGGGCTGTAATCCCGCTCTCCAACCCCGCGTCCATCCCCGCCGCTAGATGGGAAAAGGTGTTTGTAGCCCCCCCCCCCCCAGCTCGTCCCCGCCGCTGGATGGGGTGTCCCCCGCAGCCTCCTGTTGCACCCCGGGACTTCCTCTCTTCCCCCCCAACCCCTTGACCCGGCTGCCGCTTTCTCTTCCCCGCACCGTGTGTGTGTGTGTCCCCCCCCCGCCGTGCTACACGTTGCCGTTCCCTTCAACTGTTTGCGGGCTGGGACGCGGCGGTGTCACTGCCGCTCCGCGATGCTTCGGTCCCCACTTCCTCGTCCCTGTGAAAGGACCAGGTGCCTCTGCACCGCGTTTCTCCCTCCCTCCCTCTCTCCGCACTTGTCTCCGCATTGGCAGACCTGCTCTGCACCCTCGGACGAAGGCTGTGCGGGGACACACACACGCACACACACCTCTTTGCCCCCCGCAAGGAGGGTAGTGAGGCGGCCAGGGCGGGATTATGGGGTCAGTGCTTTCCTGGGGGCTGCTGCTCGCCCCCTCCCTCCCTCCCTGCACCAAGTGCTGGGCTCTGCTGCATCCCTTCTCTCCAGCCCGGTGTCCCCGTGTCCCTCCCCAGGCTGCTGCAGCTGCGTGTCACCAAACCGGGCCCCGGGGCCGCTGCTCACCTTGCTGCTTATTGGTTTGTATGTAGAGGTTGAGGAAGGGGAGAGGAAGGCAGGACTCTGCAGCATCGGGAGGATTCAAGCTATTTTAGGCTCTCTGGAGGGCTAACTGTCTTGTGGGGCCCTTGTGCAGCTTCTCTTCCCTTTTCTTATACTTTAAATATGTACGTTTGTCCATAAACACGGGTTTGTCTGCCTGGTCTGGAGGACTTGGAATTTTCTGCCAGTTCTTTATTTGTCCTTTTCCCCTTTTCAAATCTTTCCTGTAAAGCCAGTCGTTATTCTTTTCCCACCCCGTTTTGTTGGTTTTTGCTTTTTAAAAGCAGGGACCGCTTTCACATGCTCATCTGTGTAGTTGTGTAGATTTTGAGCCCCTATATTTTCACCTTGGTCTCTGTTGTATTATCTCTTTTTTCCTCGCAGATATCCTTCCTCCCTCTCTCTCAGACCTCTTCTCCGAGTGCCTCTTGGGAGTAGTTGTAGTAATATCAGTAGTTCCAGCTTGAGAAAATGTACAAAGCCTCGTAGCTTCCTACTCACTTCATTAATAGGTACATGCTTATCCCCATTTTGCAGGTGGGTAGACAGATGTAAGAGAACTAGTAACTTCTGCAAAGTCTTGCAGCGATTTCGTGACCGAGCTGGTGCTTGGAGGTGGGAGAAACGAGACCTGGTTGTCTGATGTAATGGCTGGGGGTGATGCTGCCTTTGGGAGTCAGACTTACCAGCTAGTGTTTGTAGAGTCGTTCTGGGCTGCTTGTCTCCCGTTCCTCAGTCCCCTCCTGTCCTGCTTCTGTGTCCGTATGGTCTCCCTCCCCCTGCACAGCGTTGCTGTTCTTACTGTGCTGTCTGTCAGGGGGCTTGAGGGGTCTTCAGGAGGCTCGAGGACTGTATGGACTGGTTTTTATTTGCCAATCAGACAGCACCCACCATTCATCTGATTGGCGTGTGTTGTCTCCCTCCTCTCTGTGTCTTCTGCCCTGTCCTTCATCCCGTCCACTCTGGGGATAGAAATTGCTGCTCTTGTATTCTCATTTGCAGTTTCATAGCTCCTACCCTCTTTGTTTTTCCTTCTAGGGGAGCCTTCTCTGTGGTCCGTAGATGTGTAAAGAAAAATTCATCCCAGGAATATGCTGCAAAAATCATCAACACCAAAAAACTGTCGGCCAGAGGTTAGTGTCTCGATCTGCACTTCTTCTTTTTTATTAAGAGAAAGGACTTCCCTGGAGTTGAAGCTGTAGTGAGTTAAAGGGATCTGAAGTTACTTGTGTCAGTCATTTCAGTGTTACGAAGTAATTGTGTTGTGTGGCAAAGAGGAAATTGAAAGGAGGTGGCTCAGGAGGATAGAAAAATTCCTGTATCGGGAAATGGATACCCTGTGAAGTGATGTTGTCTTTTTTCTTTTTGAGATCTTTCTTCTGCAAGCTGAGCTAGAGGTATGTTTATAGAAGATTTATCTGTGTGTGTGTGTACCGATCACTCATAATAAAGAGAACTGTTGCAGAGTGATTTTGCTGAATGTCTTTTACCCAAGAGATCTGTCTTACCAGAACGGGGGTGATTTTTTTTTTTTTTTTGAAGGATAGGTGCTAGATGCCTTGCTCCTTTCATGCTGTAGTTAAATGTGATGTACTTGGAAACTAAAAAGTTTGCCTTCGAAGGCAGAAGTAGGTTAGGTGGAAAAATCTTGCAAATTTGACTTCTCAACAGATTAGAGTAAGTATTTTTTTGCTTTTGTCAGTCCCGGAGTCTTCCAAAATCCAAACCCAGACTGTAGTCTTATGAAGCCTTAGGTTTTCTGTTTTCCAGGGATGTCTGTATGCACAAAGGGTAGTGCACTGTGTAGTGTGCAGGGAATGTGGATCTGCTCGTGTGCAGGGAATCCCTTACAGGGATTAAAGCTGCTTTGTGGATGGGGTGGATGAGGAGGAGGATGAGAGAAACCAAACTGCAGTAAAAGATGCTGAAAGCAGTGCAACAAGTTGAGATGCCAGAGGCAACTGTTTCCAGCAGAGGTGAACAAGACAAGATCTAAGTCCTTAGAGGCTTTTCAGATTTGACAAAATGAATGCATCAGGCCCTTAAGTGTCTTGCTAGCTGAATAGGTAGATGGCTTAGTAGGCGGGTTGACAGAGAAATAAAAAAAAAAAAAAAAGGCGGGGGAAGGAGGTGGGAAATGATCTTGAATAAATTATTTAGAAATGGAAAATATTTTGCTTAATAACTATAAAAGAGAAAACTAGAATAAGTATTCTCCTTCTTGCTGGAATACGAACTGTGATGACAAGAGCAGAAGACGGCTTGAAGAATGGCAAAAAATTTCCACACAGAAAAGTAGTGGTGTCAGAATTGGAGAGTGCTGTGCTGGGAAGGTTGATTTGTTTGTTTGCTTGCTTATTTTTTTATTTATTTCTTTCCCCAGACTTGTGGAAGTAAGCACATGTGTAATGTTTCGGTATCTAGCCTGAGTGAGGTTGTGTTGGGGACCAGCTAGTGGAACCCTAGATTGTTTAGGAGGTGGCTGCAGATCCTGTGAGAATTGGTGTCCCCTCCGTGGTCAGGTGACAGTGCCTGCTGATGTAGGTGGGATATCCAATCTCTTGAGGTCAAAATTAGTTCGACTTAATATGGGAGAGGTTTGAAGGGTGGCTTTGCTTTGCTGACAGCCATTAATGCCGTGCTCGCCCCGCAGAGCTCCCCACCATCCTGTCATGAGGACTAAAGCTCAGGAGAACTGTCTTCTCAGATGCTGGTGGACACGAGCCTGCTTAGAGAAGGGAGAGGGCAGCTCCATAAACTGATTGCAAATGAGAAACTGTTGTTGTTTTTCTGTTGTTTTTTTGTTTTGTTTTGCTTTTTTTACAAAGGGGGTGATATTGAAGTTAACTCTAGAGATAAGAAAAAAAGTGCAACACTGCAGGAGGAATAGAGTTTAACCAAAATTCAGAAACGTATTACCAGAAGTCCCAAAGTAGCTGAAGAACCAATTGAGTCAGTTTTCAAGTGTTTGGGCACCTAATGAGTTACAGAGGGAACAATATATAGATTCTAATTGTTTTTCACATTACGGCGTTGACAGTTTTATGAACCAGCAAGTAGGACAAGTAAGTATGGGTGAATACAGGCTGTGCTTTGATCTACCACTTACTTACTAGATTTCATACCTTCCTATAAATAAAATACGCTGAGGATACTAGCCTGGTCCTCAGCTCCGTAACTCGAGGCAGCTGGCAATGATTTACTTGCAAAGGTATTGCTTAGGTAGAGGGCAACTGTGGGGAGAGCCAAGAAAGAAAATGGATGTTTCTGGTAGTACAGAAGAATATCAGAAACAAGGGACTGATCAGGTTTCGGCGAAGTCTTATTTGAGGACTAAAGAATCTGCATTTACAGTGAAAAGTGGATAGTGACTTCAGCTGAATGTGTAGGTTCCTCAGTCACTCCAGCTGTGTTTGCTGATCGTTCAAGTGGGTAGTACAAAAGGGGACTGAATATTTTGATAGGAACTTAGTGAATTCACCTTGGAATAGGTCTTGAAAGCACTGAAGGAAAAATGCGTGCTATTTAGACGTTGCAGCTGTAAGTCAGTGATTAGTGAGATTCCATTCAGCAACCTGAAAATCAAAGTCTCTGGGAAAGGCATTTTAGAAAGCTGTTTCCCACAGGAGGAGAACTATGGTGTTAATTCTGCAGTATCCTGGATGTATGTTGCCTTCCTTTCCCCAAGCTGGCCCGTCTCCCCAGGAGGCCAGGTCTCTGCCCGGCAGAACACAGACACGGGGCTCTCCTGCAGGTTCACCACCCTCCTGACCCCCCTCCTGCCCTGTTGGTTTTCTTCTTGGCTTGGTCACAGCCAGAATATTCCCTCACGTGGAGACACCTGGCCCCTCTCCACCTTGAGCACAGCGACATTTATCATTTTTTACCTTCTCTAGCAGAATTTGACCTGGTGTAGTCTTGCTGCTCCTGAGAATTTCATGTAGCCTGTTGCTGCTTCACAGAAGTTTTGCCTGCTGTAGTGCTTCCCCTGGTTATGTCCAGGGAAGCAGTAACAAACCCTTGCTCTCTTTCCATGGTACCTCTTGTTGCTTTGATTTTCCAAGGCTCTTGATGAAGAAATACTAGATAGCTGCCTGGGAAGCTCTGAATAACTTGCTGTATGTAGCTGAAAAGGAGGAAGAGGAATACTTCAGGGTGAATTGTAGGCGTTTAAAGGGTTCTGTGTTACTCGACGTGTTTATCAAACTGTTTTCTTAAAGGAGTAAAGAGCTAAAGAGGCTCAGTGCTCTCACAGGGCTTCTCTCTGAAAGCAAGGAGAATGAACGTGGTGCTGGTATTGGAGAAGGGCAGTCCTAACAACTTCAGTCGAGTAAGCTTCACCCTTTGTAAACTACAAAGTGAGATGTTGAGGGTCTGTTTCTCTATTGTCTATGAATTTTGGATGCCTGTTGTCTCTTTCTTTTAATAAATCATGTTAATAAGAGCTGTTCTGGATTAAAATTCATATTTTGGCTTTAATGAAGTATTTGCTATTATTCGTATTGTGTTGATGCTTAAGCCTGCCCAGTGAAGAGAATGCCAAGAACTTTAATGTTAAATAGGGGCCAAATGCTTGTGGAAAGGGAGGGGAAGCAGACTTTACCTTAGTCAGCATTCAACTGACATACAAGAGCAGTGGTTATTACACATGGGGGAAATACAGTGCTTCAGTCATCTGAAATTCCTATGGGATTGAACACACAGGCATTTACTAGAGCTACAGGCAGAGGGACGTAATAACTGTAATTTTTTGGATGTTGTCTTGTGGGTGTCACCAGAATACTTTTTGCAGGTGAAAATTCATAGCCGGTAGTGCCTCGGTTCCTGGGCAGCAGTGAAGTTCAAATAAAATCAAATTGTTTGCAGTGATCAAAAGAGAGAAACAATGGGGAAATATCCAGGATTGGACTCGCCAGCGCATCCTTGAAGAGATAGGGCTGCATTGGAGAGAGGTGGGCAGAGCTCTGCTCTGTGATCATTTTTAGGATGGTGTTTGTACTAATTACTATATAGTGATCCTACCACCACGTCAAGGATTTGGGGCCCTTGTTTTTTTAGGTGGTGGGGAGAAATCTCTGTGCCTTACATCTACTGTTACATTTCACTGGCTGCTGAAAATCTGTATCTTTCAACTCTTGCAAGTGACATGATGAAAAAAAAAATGGTTTGGAAGTTGGACCACTTCGTTGCTCTCTCCTTACTGTGGCTTTGGTCTTGCCCGTGGAATAAAGAGGTGGATTCTCTCCCTGTGCTCCCTCTTTCCAAATTTGTAAACCAGATCAGAATTCTGGCATTCTACCCGATTATTTTGTTGTTGTTCCTGTAGGAGATTATGTGGATTGTGGGAGGAGCAAGGAATTATTTCTGTGTATCAAATCCCGACAGGAAAAAAATCTCTCTCCTTACACTTCCAACTCAGCTTTGTGGTTGGTTGGGGTTTTTTTTTTTTTTTCATACACTTCTCTTGTCCCGGCTTTTGGTTCTGTGGTGGTTGCTGATTTGGGCTTTACAGGATGTTTTGTTGGGGATGTCAACTGTAGTGTCCTTGCACACTGAAACGTTGAGCTTGAACGCTGCAGCATCAGTCTTGATCAAACGTTCTCAGCCAACTGTTTGAGTTGGGACTCTCTTGGACTGCTCTTGTGGCTGCCAGCTCTGGAGTTTGCCCCGTGGGCTACAGCTCAGGCCCTTGAAGGAGAGGGGAGGCGGGCAGGATGGTGCACTGCAGCCCGGCAAATCCGCTCAGCGGGACAGCCAGGAAAGCCCAGCACATGCTGGTCACAGATGGCTGGAGCACAAAATCTGAACTTGCATACAAATGCCCTGTCATAGGGTGTCCTCTGCCTGTGCCCGTGGCTGGCCAGGGCTGGGGACAAATGTCCTGTCGTGCGGAGGACAGCGACGCATCCAGCCGTGTCCGCTCAGCTGCGCTCGCTGAGCTGCCGAATCGGGTCTGGGAATTTGGGGTGGGAGAGGAGAGCTGGGCCTTAGGCTGGGTGCGAGGTGCTTCCCTGCGCCCTCGCCGCCTTCCTCCTCCTCCTCTTCCTCCTCCCCTCCACCTGTGAGGAGTCTGAGAGATGCCGTGATTAACGGTTGGACTCGATGCTCTTAAAGGTCTTTTCCAACCGAGACGTTTCTGTGCTCAGCTGCCGCGATGGCTGGGGAATTTTTTTTGGGGGGGAGATCCTTGCACACGTGGAGGGATGTAGAGAGCTGGGGCGGGGGGGTGAGGGGGCTGCGGAGGAGGAAGGGGTCGGTGGGGTGACCGTAGGAGGTGCGGGGGAGGGAGGGGGTTGTGCGGGGCGGGAGCCAGCGGCTGGACCCCGCGCCTTGCAGCGCAGCACAGCACAGCACACATGCGTGGGGAGGGGGGGGCTGCGCCGCTGATGTCAGAAACTGCAGCCCTCTGCCTCCGCCAGCAGCCTGCCTCCCCCCCTTCCTCCTCCTCCTCCTCCCCACCTCCGCCTGCAGCCCCGCTGAGGGGAAGAGGGGCTCGGGCAGCGCCTGTCACTAGGGGCAGTTTCGCTGGAAGAGGTGTTTGGAGAAGGGGATGATGCGTGTAAAAAGAGAGACCCTGACCTTGGAGGAGAGGCTTGGGTGGGTGGGGGGAGGCTGGGGCTCAGCCTGGCTTTTTCCCTTCCACCCCTGAGGGCCCTGGCGTGAGAGCCTGGCAGAGATTGGCAGGGTGGCGAGCCATGGAAGCCTTGCTTTTGCTGTGGCTCGTGATGGCCAGAAGCCGGCTTCCTCCCGCGGTGGCCATCGGTGATGGTTGGGGTTACCCCAGGTTGCCTCTCAGTTTACACTGTATATTTTATAAAGGAGCTGGAACAGAGCAGACAGGATTTCAGCTCGTGTCTGTCTTCTCAGTGGTCACATTGAGTATTAAATTTCCAGCATTAACAATGTTGGGGGGGGGGGGGGGGGGACAGGGGGCACACAGATTGGGCAGGAGTTCCTACTGCCACCGCGTGAGGTTGGAGAAAGGGGCTTGGCGAGAGAGTCAGGTTTCTCATTTTCCCAATATAAACTGGATTTGTGTACAGCAGAGATGTAATTAGACTAACTCCTGCACGTGTCCCGAAGCCCTTGGCTTTAGAGCATTTACTCTGACCAGTGAGCCACAACTGAAATATTTCCAGGTGTCCCTCCGGCGAAGAGCAGGATGTTGAGCACGCTGTAGATATTTGGGAGCTATTTGAATTTCTTGTAAGAAGGATCCAGTGCAAAAGCTATGGGGTTTCTTTGTTGGTTTTGGGGTGTAGCGTGGAAATTTCACTGCCTCCAGATTTAATCCTTCTCTGGACAGTGCCAAAACCATTCCTGCCAGAGGAGGACTCATCTGTGGATCATAAAGAAATTTCTGAAGGGTGCTTCCTTTCTCCCTCACCCCCCAAATGGTGGGTTAACACCGCTGTTTTAAGAGAGGACTATGACAATCTTTTTGTCCCTGCCATACTCTGGAAGTAATTTAGTTTTTCTAGCCCTGCAAATTAGGTGAAGACAATTTTCAAAAAGGAAGCAGGCTAATATAAAAATCTCTCTCCACTGTGCCACCTTTGAGCACCATCTCTCTGCTTCTCAACCCTAACACCCAGGCCATCACTCCCCTTTTCATTAATTCTGGCCTATTGCCTGTTTTTTGCAGTTTCAGGTGTTTCTTTTTCTTTCCTCTGTTCTTGAAACCTCCTGATTTTCACCAAGATAATAGACTTTACCAAAAAAAAGTTAATTTGCCAGTGTTTGACTAGAGAGTGAGTCATTGCTGTTGGCTGGGTTGGGGAAAGAGGGCAATATCAGCTGGCACCAGGATCTCCAGAAAGAATGTCAGTGCTGGGAGGGGTCTGGGGAAAGCTGAGCTGCATTGGTTTATGATGGGCAAATGCACACTTAAAATTTTGAGGTGCTCACTAGATATTTTTCATAGTGTATGGAGGAAATGTCAAGCTGTACTTAAACAACTGTAGTCCCTGCTGGCCTTTATGACAATAAGCATAATGCTTCAAAATGTGGGGCCCTATGAATTGGGCTGAGCTCAGGTTCCTTTTTGTACCTGTCGATTTAAGTATCACCATATACTTCTATTACGGCTCCCCAAGCAGACTGGTATTGCTGCCTACAAGATTTTTGGAGAACAATAGCAGAATCCTTCTGAAGAAAAGGGCTGGTAGTATTTAAGAATTTTACAGCTTAGAAATATGTATCTTAGTATCTTAGAAATCAGAAGACTGAGGGTAGATGAAGATCAGTGGGTCATGGATTAAGTTTTCTGGGGAAACTGGGTCTATAGTTGCTAGATTTTGATTTCTCATAGCTTTTCCTACCTGTTACTCTCTAGCTTCCTGTCTTTCTATTTTAATTTTGAATTTGTTTTGAATATTGCATATTAGTTACTTTAACCAGTAATTGTATTGATCTGTACTGCATTGATTGAAAATATCCTTTTAGTAATGCTTCTTTACCCATCTCCTTTCCTCCCAGAGAATATTGTAGAATTCCAGTTGCTCCCACGTGTTAGACGAGCAGACTAGGGAAGATGGTGGTTGGTGCAAATGGCTAATTACCGATGAGTCCGAGAATAATTTGGGGATGTAAGGAGAGCTGCTTAACGTTGCATCTTGCCTTTTTACGGTGGGGTCAGGAAAGGAGGATATAACCGTGGCTTTACTCCTGGTGTCAGGATCTGTCTCACCCTGCTGCTGGCAGAGTCAGAAGGAGAATTCCCCGTCTCTGAGCTGTGGGCTGGGTAAATGTGATGACCTTTCGGAGAATGCGTGTGTGCGTACAGACGTGATACTGTACTCTCAGCACTTTCGTGTTATGTTCCTGAGAGCATGAGTTATGTACGTCTCCCAGGCGGTGACCTGCTGTCCGTCCTGCTGCTTCAACCCAAAGTTCCCATCTTGAATTGTCCATCATCCAAGCACCCGCAGCCCTGGGGCTCTCCTGTCTTTCCCGTGGCTGGAGCCTGCTTGGCAGTGACACTGGGGCAGGTCCAGGTTAGCATCCTGCTTCTGAGAAGGGTGGTAGCTAATCTCACCTCTTCACCAGAAGGCAGGGGTGATTTGCCTATTAACCACGAGAGCCTTTTTCTCCAGGGCAGCAAAGGTAGCATTTCTCTTTGCAGCGCTGTTGTGAGCGTGATTTTTTTTTTGTCAGAGTCTCAAAAATTGAGCCGAGAGCTGTCACGGAGAAAAGAGTAGGCATTGTGGGAATGAAGACACAGCTAATTTAAAAGAAAAACAAAACCCATGCAAATGGATCTCTAAGGAAGGAAGGTGCCCGTGAAGATGAGCCTGGGGGTGGGCATAGCTCCTTGTTGGCCTAAGGAGCCAGAGGCTAAATGGCAGAGAAGGCAGGGAGCTGTGGCAGAGCTGCTGGCTTATCACTGGGGGTTGTTGCCATGATGACAGTGGCAAACAGGGACTGAAAAATTCACCAGATGCGTGTGAGCCAAAGGATTAAACTTTCTCATAGGAGGGGAGGAGGAGGAGGAGGAGGAGGGCGGGTGATGATGTATTAACGAAGGACAGCATCCCAGTGAGAAACACCAGGCTCGCTTTCCTACAGCCACTGGGATGGTGGGGGGAATGTGGACTGGCATTTTTCCTCCAGTCTAAACACTGGGCAACACTGCCCTGACAGATTCCCTCTTTGAAGAGGAGGCGAGTGCACCCTCCTTTCCCTGGGTAAACCAGCAAGGTTTCCATTGCTTTGGCAGATGCAACGCAACAAGTGGGAAGAGATGGTGTCTCTTTCCTTTTTTTGGCCTTTTTTTCCCCATTCTCTACACCCACAAATAACTATAGTTTTCTGCTTCATGCTTAGAGCTTTTCCACATCAGAGTTGGTGCAAATAATCAAGTTTCAGTGTTGCCTGCAGGTCTCTGACTGCCGGAGGGGAAGCTAACCAGCTACACCAGTGTTACTGGTAACACGAGGCTGTCATCGTAGAAAATGTCTGACATAAAACCATGTCAGCACTAACAGGGCTATCACTGGTCTGGACCCTGCATACTGGTTTTGGCCCCTGCTGGTTTCGGTGTCCCACAGCTCGAAAGGTGGTACCGCTCAATTGTTTGCAGTCCTTACTGCAAGTTATCGTGGTGATTATCCTATAGGGGTATATAGGTGTTCCTGCCCATGGCAGGGGGGTTGGTACTTGATGATCTTTAAGGTCCCTTCCAATTCAAACAATTCTATGTGGTGGCTTTTTCCAGGCTGCTTCAGGAAGGGCTTACCTGGTCGTGCCCGGCAAACTTACAAGTGCTAGTGTAAAATGTTGGTCTGCAGACTTGGTGGGATAGAATTGTGGTAATTAAACCCAGCCTTTTTCTATAAGAAACTGAAACTTCAACTTAAAACATTTATTTATAAAATGAGACATTAATATCTGTGGAAATTAATGGTATAGGTCTTGCCCACTAGCCCAAATCCCAGTGGGCTTTTTAAGCCTCCGTGAATACAGACCGTGAGTGAGAACAAGGATGTTCAGGCTCCAAAGCCAGTCCCTGAAAGCTTGTGGAAAAGATTCTTTCCTTTTTCTTCCCTCACTTTCCTTCCCCTTCTAGGCACCCGAGTTCGCTGCTGTAGGCTGCAGCTCGTCTAGAGCAGTAGCTCAGGATTTGGATGTGCTTTATCTTCTGCTGTTCCTGTGTCGGTTGGTGTAGGCTGTGGTAAGCGATAGCCGTGGAGAGAGATGTCATTTCTTGATGCTGAAGACAACTCTACTTTGAAGGAGGAGGTTTTCTCAGTCCCAGGGGAGCAGTGAGAAAAGGAAAAGCAGGCTGACACAGCCCGAAGGTGGAAAAAAGGAGGGAAAAGAGCTAAAAATCTTTAAACTTAAGTGCACTTTTTTTTCCTTCCTCCAAGTCTTCCTCTTTTACAGGTAGGACTGAGCATAAGGTAGCTCAGGAAGGTGAGTCTTACCCTGACCTCTTTCTTGGAAGGAGATTATTTCCCAAGCCTGTTGCTTTGCTCCAAATCTGCCATATATTCCAGAGGGATCTGCAGTTGGTGGTCTTGCTTCTCAGTGAGGGGTCTCTGTGTCTGTGCAGCAGAATATGGTCAGTGTGTAGTTCCCTGCAGCTCTGGAGTATGTTCCTGAGGTCATACACCTGACTTGAAATGTGACTTCAGAGGGGGACAGGCCAGTGCTTTCTCTAGTATGTACTTACCAGGTGCACATTTCAAATAGCATGGGTGCCCTGGAAGCTTTTGCAGGGAAATCAGCTTGTTAAAGCTCTTCTTGTATTGGCCTGCCAAATATACTTAGCATTTTTACTGTAGTGGAAGAGCTGCCATTCTGAAAATGTCTATGTGTATCTTGGGTTTTTTCATTGGTTTGTTGGTTTTTTTTCCCCTTCCTAGCCCCTTGTGTCAAAGCATGTAATGTTTCATGGGTGATAGGCCAAGAAATCACTCAGGGTGGCTGGAGGAAAAAATAGATGTGGAGGAAGGAAGTTGGTTTTAGTGCCCCCCGTAACCCACAGAGACTTGCTGGAAGGTTGTTCTTGGAAGCTAATAGAGAGTACAGCCTGGTGATGCCAAGCAGCAGTTCTTTCTCTTGGTTGCCCAAAGAGTTGGTATGCTGTTAAGTTGAATTTTACCTGCCTCGGGGCCTCTTCTTGTAAGCTTTGGGTGTCGAATGTCCTCTGTTGAGATTGTGTCGGAGAGATTAGAAGAGATGAAGTTGCGCAGCTTTATTTTATAACTGGTGCCAGTGCAGAGACAAAGCTGGATCGTGACGGATGTGCTGCTTTGGTGCAAGTTAAAGTAGTGATTCATAGCTCTTGTGTTACTTTAAATATTTCTGAGTTTTGGACTGTAGAATTGAGAAGTGACTTCCAGTTCTGCCCATTTTGGATTGATTTGTTTGTCATCTGGCCTAGAAGCTGCCTGCTCTGCAGATTAGGATGTTGTGTTGCATCTACTGGTTGTTATGAAGTTGCCTGGATTAACATTTTCAGCGTTGCCTGATCAGTGCAGGGCAATGAGCCGCAGCCTTCTCCCTCTGTCTGAATTGCTCTTGCAATTAATAGAGATGATGTAGAGGAGTGAAGTGTTGGTCAGCTCGTCCTTTGTGTGGAAGCACTTCTCCAGCAGCAGACGGGGAGTCGAGCTCTCACAACCCACTTGTTTGTCTTCTCCAGGCAGCCAAGCTGAGCATCAGAGGTGTGAAAAAAGAAGAACAAGGTAGTTTGCTTTTTTGATAACCATTATCAAATATTGCTGACAAGTCCAGGTGACTCTGGCAGCTGCTCACAGTTTATGTGGCTGCAGAGCTGGTTACCCAGCTTTAAGGAAGAGCATTATGCCTCGTTAACTCTTTGTGGCTGTGCACACTTAGTTTCTTCAGTAGTCCCCGGCTGAGTTTAGAAAGCTCTCCCTCCCACCACCTCGCAATTGGTCAAGAAGTTTCTTGGCTTTCCTAGGTCTTTCAGCCTGCCCATTTCCCTGATGAAATATGAAATGATAACTGCTGAAGTGTTTTTTTTCCCCATTTGAAAAACACAGCCAGAACTCTTTCCCATCTTGGAAACAAGACTTGGGTGCCGTGAGCTTTTCTGAAGGGGTGGTGGGAGCCAGTTTAGGAATAAGGGAACCCACGGCTCAACTGAACCAGAGGAATTGATATTCTTCCTTCTGCATCTCTGAATTCCTGCATCCTGCATTGCAGTGACTTGGCACTGCTGCCTCCCTGCCACACTCTTACCTTGCCCGCTAACCAGCTGCAGGCTGATATTTATTTAGCTGCTTCATCCAAACCCACCGGTGCCTGATGGGGAGGAGAAAGGGGCTGGTGCCCAGGAATGAGCTCGCTTGGTGAGATTTCTCTTTGTCGAGCTGTGTGTTCTTCGGGACCCTCTGCGCGTAGCGGGATGGAGACGCAGTCGCCGGAGTTCTGGAACGGGTGGCAGTGGCTGTGTGTGCAGCAGAGAGGTCACTGGTGTGGCTGGGCTGCCCTCGGAGCAGCTCTGTGCCCTGCTGCCTGTCTTACTGCGTGTCCACTTTAAGAGGGTTCATCTGCAATGCAGCTGTTAGTGGGGAAGCTCTGTAAATCAAGAGGGAGCGAGCTGCTGCGAGCCAGCCCGGTGTCTGCAGTTGTGGCTGGGTCCTCCCCACGGCACAGGGAAACTTGTTCAGAAAGACTCTTTTTGCAGGAGGAGGAGAGAGGGATGGCAGCACTGATGCCAGGAGCCCCTCCTTTCTGCCTGTACCTGCTCCTCAGGAGGTGGAAAACGTGCAGAAAAGCACAAGGGGCAGCAGTCCTGGAACTGGAAAATCCTGTCATGCTTTTCCCCTTCTCGCTCCTTGGCCACAGAGCCTCCCCAGGTGTTTGCTTAGGGCTGATCCTGTCAGGGTGTCTTTATTGCACACCCCCTTCTCACACAGGATGTCCTGTTATAACTCGGAGCTTGTCACCTTCTGCACGTGACTCAGAAGCTCTCGGAGGCCTGGAGAGTCACAAGTTTATTACTGTGTCCTCCTCCGTCCCACGGGAGCAATGTCAGAGCGACCACGGGCTGGTGCAAGGGGGATGCTGTGATGCCAGGGAGGAAGGCCACAAGTGGTGGAGTCAGCTGGAGTGCCAGGGATGTGCAGGTGATGTACCTGGCAGGCTGGGGACTGCCACCGAGTGGCTTGGTATGAAGAGAAGGAGAAGGGGAGACATGCTGCAGAAGCCCTGCTGCGAGTGGGGCAGATGCGCTGTCCCAGGGGGAGCTCTGGGGGGGGGGTTACAGCCCCTCCAGTGCATCTCGGGGAGTGTGTGGCTTCATGTGGCCAAGGAGCAGGCAGCTCCCTGTTCTGCTCTTTCCCTGTCTCTCTGCTTCTCCAAGAAGCCCTTTGAAAGACCACCCGGGTATCAGCCATGCCTGGGAGCACTTGTGGGATTGCTTGCTGGTTCCCCAACCACAAGTTCCTGAGGATATTCTGGTGAAGAAAGTCCTCGGTGGCTTCCGCAATTAAGTATCTGGAAAGCGTGATGCCTTCCCACAGGGATCCACAGGGACATCTGGAGCTACATGGGCCAGAGCTGGAGAGGACCCCACAGGACCTTCCTTAAAGGTGGCTGCAGCTGGGGAGAGCACATGCTCGTTCTCACTCAGGTGCTCAGCAAGTGAGGAAGGCTCCCTCCTTTACTACGTTGAAAAGTGTTCTGGGTTTTCTACTTAATTTCCACTTGGGCAAGCATCTATTGACAGTCATTGGTGACACAGGAGAGATTGGTCTATGATTCACCACCTGCTTTCCTCCCTGCCTCTCCTCTTTGCCTGGGTGTTCGTTGTCCCTCTGGTAATAACCGAATGGTGCTAACCATCTACAAGCAATGTTCCCTCCCCTTTTGCCGGGGGACTGGCTGACTTGTTGTAAGAAGTTATTTTTAGGGTTTGCTTCCTGGGATATTCTACCCGTAGCCAGTTATGGTGATGAAAATGTCACTGAGATGCAGAAAGGACTCCCAACTCGCTGCCAGTGTGCCCGGTCTTTCTGTTCTAAGGGTGTTCGTGGGGGACACGAGTCCCTCACCACTGCATCACCTGTGATTAGGGACACAGCCACCATGACTCTGCAGCATGACTCCCTCGGAAACGGACGCTGAGCTTCCAGGGTGAGAGATGATGTTGGAACCAAATTGGCCCAAAGGGGAAAAAAAAAATTTAAAAAAAATGGAAAGACAAAAAAAAGAAGAGCACTTTTATTTGGCTGCACTAGAGTTTGGTGGCTTTTTTTTTTCTACCTTTTTTCTTTTGTGTACACAGGGATGTCAGAGCTGCAGAGCTGTGTGTCAGTGCACAGGGCTGTCCCAAACAGGCAATTTGCTCCTTGTACTGGGTGTATTGGGTTGCACTGGGTGGCTGCCAAGTGCCGGGTCTAGACTTAGAGGAGAAGGTGTGTGCTTTTTCTTTTTAAACACCTCTCCCGGCCCAGATCTGCAGCCTGCAACACCTGAAAAAGTTGAGCTTTATGGCAGCTATAGCTGGCAAAGGACGAAGGTGATACGGGCAAATTACAGCTGAATGAGGCCATGGGCTGCCAACACGCAGTCTCTGGGGCCAGTGTTGGCTTAAGGGGCACCTCCCTCTTTCTCTGGAGATGGCTGTTCCCTTCTCTGTGTCACAGCGGGTCTCTTCCCTTTTCTGTCTCATCCCTTGGATCGTGAACCCAAGCTCAGAAGAGTCCTTCAGTAAGGACTTTTTGAAGTCACAGAATCACAGAATGATGTGGGGTTGGAAGGGACCTCTGGAGATCATTGAGTCCAATCCCCCTGCCGGAGCAGGTCCACCTAGAGCATGTTGCATGGGAACGTGTCCAGGCAGATTTTGAATGTCTCCAGAGATGGAGACTCTACTGCCATTCCGGGCAAAGTGGTGGGAATGGGAATGTATTTGGTTTCCAGATAGGTTTCTTGCAGCAGCCATGGAAGGGGTTGCTTGGGTGTAGCTCCAGGAACCAGGATATTCTGCAGTTGGGGCTGAGAAAAGTGCCTGTGGAGTGGTGTGTGGGTGCACCAGACTGGTGGTGTGGAGTTAGCTCTTGTGTGCCTATATTGACCAGGATCTGGAGGCCACCACGTTGTCTCTTTTCTTCTCATGTTCCTAATTGCTGTGTGGATATACTGATACCTGCTGCCTTTTGCCCTTTTGAATGGAAGTGTTTTGATGGCTCTGCCATAGGTGATACCCAGTGTGGCACAAATCTGCATTTGAAGTCTTCTCTCACTGAAATTTCTTGGTAGCCTGCTCTGTATTTACAGCTTGTTCTGCTTAATTTAAAGTTATCCTAGTATCGCTAGGGGAACTTAGTCTTAAAATAGATGGTTTGGCCTTTTTTTTTTTTTATTTTTAATTATTCTAATCCTTTGAGACTTGGTGTGTCGTCTTGTCAGAAGAGCGTATTTCAGCAGAGGTATTATCTCTTTTGGAGAGGAGCCATTCAGCACATGGGTGCAGAGCCATTCAGCTGTGCCCTTAAGAAGATTTTTCCATTTAGTTTACTCCTCTGGTTCATGTCCCTCAAATACCAAATCAAGGCAGCATTTCCATCATCCTTCTCTCTTTCAACTGGTTGGAAAAGCTAAAAAATAAGCAATTGAATAAAGGCTTGGTGTTGTGTGGACATAGGGCCCTCAGTGTCACCTGTGCAGTGAAGAATGGTGTTCTGCTGAATACCAGTGGTAGGAACATGCAGAAAGCCTGTGCTTTTGTTTCCCTCCCAAGCATAGATTCCCATGGGGCATTCAAAAGAAATCCAACTGTTTGATGACCAGTGGCTGCGTTATCGTGTAGTGTTTTATTCAAGGGCCACATCATACAAATGCGTTGTTGGAAACCTGAGGGCTGGATGCAGTAGGTCTGCAAGGCTTGGCCAGAGCTGACAGTGATGGACTTGTCTTGTTTTCCAGGAGTTTGCTTCCTGGAAGCACCTGGTCCTCCCAAAATTTGTTTCTCCTACCTGAAAGAAGGTCCTCCTGCTGCACTGTGCTCCTCTGTACCACTAGGAAACAGTACAGCTTTTTTTGCAGCTTTCTTTTTTTTTTTTCCCCACATACCCCAAGTCTTGCTTCGTTGTTCCCCCCATCAACGACATAATGCATCAATAGCTTTCATTATGCATCCTGTATCCTCCCAGTACCACTACTGGGCAGGGAAGTATTAGCCCTGTTTTACACTTGGAAATACTGAGAGAGATGCAAATTTTATAGTGCTTTCCAGAACTCTTGGCAACAAGCCATGATGAGTTAGGAAAAGAGTCCAAGTCATATTCTTTGCTGTTACAGTGATAAGAAGAGTGTAGGTAGGAAAAAAGACTGTGAGCATTTGGCAAGAAAATAACTAAATGGGCTAAAGCACGTTGTATTAAGAGGAGTTGTAGTCTAGTTTGCTGGTTATAAGAATAAGATTTTGGTGTTTTCCTGTACTACTTTTCCCTCTGATTTACTTAGTGTTTATGGAGTACAGCTCTGAAATACGTGATGTTGGGCATGCCAAGTTGGCATCTGCCTTTGGACTTTACCTTTCTGCTATTTTTCTGAGTGATAAGAGACAGTTTGAAAACTAGAGGTAATTGCTGTTGATAGAGAAGGCTCCTATACAGATGACAGTAAACAGCATGTGATTCTTTGTGTGTGTTTGTGAAGACTAATAAGAAAAGGTGAAGGAGACCACTTAGATATAAAACTATTTTCTTGATCAGTCATAACTATAGGAATAGGGACAGTAACATCTGCAGTTCTGAAGTGGGTAAAAGTAAGGTGGCAAAAACGAAAACTTAAATCTCTAGGATCACCCAGAGAAATAAGCAAATAAGAGCAATCTTATGATAAGAATTCAGGTAAATTCTAAAATTGGCTGCATTTCAGGATTCGAGTAAGTAATTGAGTCAGTTGTGAAAATTAAGATTACAGGCCGCTGTCAGGAAACTGTTCCTGCTCCCCACTCGCTGTGTCTCTTTGGGTAACTAATCAGTCTGTTTGTGCAAAGGTTTCCTACCTGCTGGAGAATTTGTAAACATTCACATTAATATATAGTTAAGGCGTTTGAAGCCTTTCCAAAGGAAATGGCTGTACATGCACAAGGTATATACTGCTGCAAGCTCTCTTGATCATAAGATAATGTCACACTAAGATGAAGTCTTCAAGAGCAGAACATCCTTTGCCACCCAGGGAGGAATAAAATCTTGGATGTGTTTAAGAAGATTACTGTTAGCTCATCAGAAGGAATAATGAGAAGTTATGGGACAGACCTGAAGACCTGGCATTAACTGAAAGCTGGTTCAGGGGAGGGAATGAAAAATGGGAGGGAATGACCAGAAAGTTGTTCTACACTTATTTAATTGCAGGGATGCTGGAGATATTTCATTCTCATTTCAAATAACGTGATTTGGGTTGTGTTTAGAAGGCAGGTAGAAGCTGTGCTGTGGAGGTGTTGGAAGGAGTATCTGTGTGACAGGGGGGGCAGAGGGAAAGGGAAAATATAAGGGAGAGGAGAATGTGATTAAGGTTAATTAAAGTGTGCTGTGAAAACTAGGTAGATGTTCTGGTGTGCCCTTTCTGTAATAAGAGACAAATGTGGTTATGCAACGAATTGAAAATTTATCTTTTCAATAATTCATTTCAAACTTGCTGCCTTGAGACAAATATCATAGATTGGAAAAACGGATGAGTAATTAAAGTAGGCATATTTGGAGAGGATTTTTTTTTTTTTTAAAAGTAAAGGGCTTACAGATCTACTTCTTCAGGTTATTTGTGTTTGGCACTGGGAGATTAATCCCTTCTCCTCTTTGTGCAGCATGACTGGGGCAGTGCTGAAACATAGATCCTTATCTTTTTCTTTATTTTTTTTTTTATTGACAATTGTTTTCTCCATAATGTTCGGAGAAGAACATAAGCTTCCCTTGGGAGGTACGCCCTTTCCTAGCACCACAGCAGGAGTGTGGAAGATGAGAGAAGGGGTGGAGGTTTGACTCCAGTATTGGGATCCATCCTATAGTAAACCCAAAAACCACCAAAACCACCAACAAAGGACATCCAGCCGTTTCCCTTTTTCAGTCTGTCTTCTGCCATCTGGCTGTCCTAGTGTTCCAGCACGCTGAAAGTTGAATTGTTGCTTTTCTACCTGAATTAGCAGTTTTCAGCCACCATTGATTATGGAATGTGAGGCAAAATGAATTAGTGGTCTGGCAATGACTGTATATTAAATTTAGGAGCTGACAGTACTGCCCATCCTGGCTTGACTTTATCCCCTTTTGGAAATTGAGTTTGGTTTTGTTTGCACTTGAGCCTCATTTCCTTATTCTATAGCCTGTTGGAATAACATGTAATGCTGCTGAGGACTAATGCTGGCACGTGGACCCCTGCCAGCACTATTGCAGAGAACCTTTTGGCCTTCAGGTTGCAAAGAATTTTAGTTTGTTGGGTTTGGTTTTGGTTTTTTTTTTCGTGGAGGGCAGGGGAGAAGACAGCAAAGAGAAAGCCTTAAGAACCAGTAGTATAGCATCCCATTATGCTCTTTTTAGAAGTTCTGTGTAGTGCAGGTACATTAAAAAAAGCATTTAGGAAGCATTTTTTTTTCCTGTTTTTCCCTCCCCTATGAAAAGGAATCTTAATACTGTGGAGGAGGATGTGACACTGAGTTCTCCCGGGCTCAGTCCTGTGAACTGCCTGAATGTGGCACGTGGTTGGAAATAACTTTTTACACCAGAGCTATAAACATTATTCTCCTTCTCTCTGTGGATGATACGCTGGTTGCCTCCAAACAAACAGGGTGTCTGTTCATGACTAGGAATTCGGGTTGATTTAAGCAATATTTGAATCGAAAGCGTGAAGAGTATGATGACAAGACTCCTCTGTGGAAAATGATATTATAAGTTATTAGCCGATTCAATGCACAAGTTGTAGGGATATCAACTGTGTTACTAACTGAGAGCCCTGGTGATTCTGCAGGTTTTGTGGAGTGCCGAGACACTGCAACAAATTGGGTAGGTGCTTTTCTAACACTTGAAAGTAGGTTTTAACTATTGCCTGGGCTGACTCTTCTAACAAGAAGTGTGCCAGCTTCCCCTGGGCTCTGTGGCTTCATAAAAGTGGAATTCTTGTGCAGCCTTCTCTTTTAGGCTTCCAAGAACACACATTGTTTCAGACTTTCATCTGAAGTGAGAGTTCACCATCCAGACTCTGGCTGTTTGAGGGGGAAAAAAAAAAAAAAAAAAAAAAACCAAATGAAAAACTTGTTCCTATAAGCTGCCTATGTGCCTGAAATTTAAGGATGTGGTTGTGTATCTTTATAAATCCACAATGTGATCACCAACCCAAAAAAGCTCTGAAAGTTTTTCTTAAGCGAAAAGAGGAGGTGCTTTGGGTTTTTTCCAATTGCTGTGTTTTAAAATGAACTGTTGTTCATTTTTAAGTCATGAGGTACACTTTAATTGCAAACTGGAGATCTTTAAAGACATTCTTCTCTTAACTGTCAATTCAGTTGGAATAACTGTGAAACCAAACGAAGGGCAAATAGTACTTGGTTTTGAATTCTTGTTGTTTATGGAAAGGCAAACTGTTTCCTTCCCCCTGCCCTTGCCACAATAAGGGCATTGCTTTTGTGCAATGTAAACTGCATTTAGTAATGGTCTTGTGCTTAAGAGCTTCTAGTTAATGAGACCTATTAACAATAATGAAAAATGGCATCCTTAAAGTGCAGACCTAGTCAGAAAAATGATTCTCCAAGAATGACTGGATGGCTGCGTACTCTTTCTTGGCTTATTTAATTTAGGGGGTGGGGGAGGAGCACAGCCTTGGCTCTGAAACTAATTATTCTCCTACAAATGTGCCCGTGATCTGCAGTTCCCACTGGGGATTTGCAGGGCTGGGGCTTCTAGTGCTAAAGAGCTTCCCAGACCGAGACTGGCATAGGCTTGGCTTTGCTTTCCCAAGCCTCAGCGGGAGCAGCAGTAGTAAAACCCAGCTTTTTGTCAGCTGGAATGAACACATCTGAGTCAGCGAGGCAAAGCAGTTGCATGGAGTAGGAAAGCTCTGTTTTTACATAATTATTAATCTGGCTATGTTTGTGTTTTAGTGTGTTGCCACCTCCGCATCAGGCGCTGTTTTAGTTGGGAAGGGAATGCGTCGCTTTTCGATGCGGGAATAATTCTGCTTAAGGAAAGGGGAGGGATTGGCAACAACTGCATTGGGTTTGAAGTACAATTAAAAAAAAAAAACCCACGTTCCTGCTTAGGAGCTGCCATGAGAAGACTGCACGGATGATGTCTCTTCATCTGAATAAATAGTAAGGCATTACAGGGAAAGTCTAGAGAAGTGGAAGCTCCCTTGAGTGTCTTAAGCCTTAGTGTCCTCCCACTTGGTACTGGACCCACACGTCACAGAATCACAGAATGATATAGGACAGCCTGTCGTGCCACTCTGCAGGCTTGGAATAGCTTCCCCTAATAAGGGACCAGCTTGTCCATCCTCACTGAGAAGGATTTCTCTGGTTGTTCTCTTACTTGGCTGTTTGTGCTAAGTTCTTAAGAATTAGGACTTTCTGTGGTTATAGATGCTCTGTATATTGTGAGAACTTCCATGCTGTGGGACAAAACGGGCAGCTTGTAGGCCAGGGGAGATTTTCATATAAAGGGGATATTTCTTCTTCCATTTTGGGGGCAGGATTGATTGCTGGAGACAGGCTTGATTTCTTGGTTTTATATCTTGGCTGCCAACTTGGGCTAGTGGTACCACACCATTTAGGGTATTAATTGGACTTCATCCTCCAATAAGGCATCCTCCTATGAAGCAAGGTCACGTGCTTGAATCCTAGTGGTCCTAGATGGACTGCTAGTGGCTAGTTCGATGGCAATTCCTCTGTCTCTCCTTCTGATGCTAAGCAGAAGGGTGTCAGTTTGCTCTCAAAGGAGCCATTTCTGTGCTGTAGCAAAATCATTTCAGACCACCTTGCCCTTGTCTCTAGCAGTTGCATCTTCCATGTGGAGGCAGAGGGGCTTTGGGAGGTTCATGTCATTTTTAAGGGGGTGTTATATACTTGCACACCTGCCTTTCACCTAAGAGGAGGGTTGGAGTGTTTGCCACTGAGCTCTCAAACCCTACCACAGGGACCATTAAGCCACCTGTAGGAGAGACTCAGCAGCTTGAAAAGAACACAGACTTATTGCAGAAGCTGTTTACCTGTGGGGATCAGAAACTGGGGGATGCCTGGGGCGTGCGGGAGCTTTGGCTAGCAGCCTTGGTTAAAACAGAGCCGAGAAGGATGTTGTGAGCTGCTCCGTCCCCGGTGGAGCTGTGAGCTTGTTGAAGAGGAAGCGTGGTGGAGGAAGTGGCTGGCAGCACGACGGGGAGCAGACCACTAATGGGGCTGTCCAGAGCCCTGCTGGGGAGGCTGGGGGAGAATTAGCTCTGGGTACAAAACGTTTTATGGCCTGACGGCCAAAACCACTCAACGGTGCCAGGTTTGCCAGCGTGCGGTTTGGCCAGATCTTCTTTCCCAGGTCTTGCTCTCCTGCTGTACCTGGCCACAAGGCCAAGATTTGTGAGGTTGACCCAGAATTGGAAGGGTATGCCTGCTCTCTGTTTTTTTAGACTGCTGTCTTTGCAAAGATGGGGGATTTCTTCACTGAAAAATCAAACTCGAGAAGATTCCTCTAGGCTGTAATATGTTCTAATATTCTGTTAACAACGGGAGGGGAAAAGGCAATAGTGAAGCTGAGCACCATGATGTGGGCTTGTGCCAAAACTTGGACCTTGTAATTGCCACCTGTTCTCCTTAGCTTGTGTGTTTCAGAGATGGAAGCGCTGAGCACACATGCTTCTGCTGGGCATAATTTATCTTGGCATACCCAGTATTGCTGAAAATCAAATTTTTGGGTGTTCCTTGGAATCAGATTTAATCACGGGTTCTGTAATCCCATCTATGATGTGATGTCACTATTAATTTCCATAGACAGTATTAATTCTGCTATTTTTTAAACTTCCAGGTATTTTGTAAAATAATTTTTTTCAAACAGAACTTAAGTATTACCTTTTTTTTTTCTTGTTATTATTTAAAATGTATTATGCCTGCTGGGTCCAGATAGCTGTTTTTCCTCTATCTGTTCATTGGCATGGTCCTGCAGTTCTGCAGCCCAGAGTTTTATTGCTCACACCACTGGGTTAACTGTTGGCTGGTAGAGCAGGAATGCTTTGCATCTATGAATCCTTCACGAAGACATAATGTCTTTTGCAGTAGCTGCCTCTTCCTCTCCTCCTCCTCTCTTCCTATAGCTTTTGAAAAGCATTCAGAAGGGCATAGGGAAGACAAGACACAGTTTGTTATAAGCTGCCATCTCTTTTAAGATGTTGGGAACATGTTTTGACCAGAGTGGGTCAGTATAAATGTCTGGGTGCCACTTCGAGGTGTATTTTGAGTTTGGATATCAGAGCTTACTGTGTAAATGGCTGGTATTGAAGACGAGGTGCCATTTATAGGACAAAGAAATGCTCCTTATTAGAAGTGCCTGTAGCAAATGGGGATCTCTGAGGCAATATTGCCCTTTTCCTTTAAAAGGCAATGGATAGCTTGTCATCTTTTACCGAATGATTTTGATCTTGTAGCTCATGTGGTGATAAGCAAGTCATTGCATTCCAGTGTGTTCAGTTTTGGCATTAAATTGAGACAGAAACCCCCCAAACCCGTCTTCTTTCTCCCCCACACACCCCTTTTTGTCTCCACAGGAGTAGTCGGAAGCTAATTAAAACAAATCTGCTTGTTGGGCAGACAGCATCTGTGGAAAAGCAGAGTCTCATATTGGGCCTCAACCTTTTAAAATGCAGACTAATTTCAGTCTCAGATTGTGGTTCTGCAAAATGGTGTATTCTCCTTTTACTGTTGGTGCTATTAGGTCATATTAATTGCTGCTTAAAGCACTGAAAATCCAGTACTAGGAGGTGCCATAGCAAATGTTGCATGTTCTTTTTGCAGTCAGTACGAACGATCTGGATCTGCCTTTTATTTGAAGGGCATTTCAAATTGTTCTTCTTGGTGCTTAGTCATGACCTGTCTATATGTTAATGTGCATTTTTTTATTTGATAAATGGAGACTTTAACAATTTATGTGCTGAGTGGAAGGACCTTTCCTATAATGTACCTGTGAAATATTTGCTAATAAGCTGTCACATTTTGGGTCACTCTAGTCTCTACTGCAGTAGATGATTAGAGATGGTCTAATGATGCCCTCAGAGCTTTACTAAGCAGAACCTTATGAATTAAACCAGGAGCAAATATTTTATCTTTGTAATAAGATTTCGTATGCTCAAGGATCTCAAAGTACATCCCAAGCTGATTGTGCTGATGGGACACATCAGGGGCTGGGGAACCACAGAACAAGGCTGTATCTCAGTTTGGAACTGAACCTGAATGATCCTATTGAGTAGTTCAGGTGCGAAGAAGAGAGTTACATGTTGGTAATATGCGTCAACGTAAAATCAGTAGAAATAATAAAGCTGTCTTTTTTTGGGGGGGGTGGTTATTGCTCCTTTAAAAGTGTGAGGAACAAAGAGAAGAAACTAGGTTTGACTTGTACTGATGAAGATAGGAAGATGCAAAATAATTATCTGTGGCCAATGCTGTATTTCTACCCAAATGTGACTTACTGTTTCTCTTGTCTGAATTATATTCCTGGGAGCATCTGATGACCACAAAGATACAAATTTGTTTTGCCCAGTGGTTAAGGCTGAAGGATGCATCTTGCTATCATGAAGGCAATCAGAAGTCCCTAAGGAGAGAAACTCTTGTCAGAATAGCTGCCTTGGAGAGGACAAAATATGCTTAAACTTGACAGGAGGCGGGGAAGACTGGAAGAGCACCTTAGAGCTGCAGATGTTTGGTTCTCTGAGACGTGCTGCCCTCTTCCTCCTCTGACTTCCGAGAACGATCTGTCTCAGGTCCTCCGACATGGGGAACCTGCTTGTTTGAAAAATGAAACTAACTCCCCAAAAATCCCCTCTTTTCCTGGTAACCTGGGTGTTTTCTCTCTGTGAACTGAATGCTTATCTTGTCTTCCCTGTGCTGCTGATCAGTGAGGCCAGGATGAGTTTATCTTAGCCCACAGGCTGCTGTCAGCATGGGGCTGGTGTGGTCCTCCCTGCCAGCCCTGGCTCTGGCTGGTGTCACCCGGCTCTTCCTTCTGAGACTCCTTCCTTCCATACCTGCCGTGGCAATTTGATAACTGCTCTCCTCAGACCTGTCTTCATATTTTTCATTCCTCTGGTGCTCTCTCTGTGATTTTTGTCTTAAAGTGCTGAGTTACGTAAAGGCTGTGATAAATAAAAGTTTCTCCTGAACACTATAACTGATGTGCTTTTCTAGATATGCTGCCAAGTTATTTTCTCCTTAAAACTTCCATTTCTTTTCCTCATTGAGTCAAGTGTCCTATCATTCTAATACTTGAATAATTCTTGATGTGTGGTCTCCATTCTGTCCTTCTAGGGCAAACTGGGAGCTTTAACAGTCTCCGTTTCTAACTTCAGACCATGTAAATTCTTCAGTGCTCTGACCTCATGGTTTCCTGACCAGCTAGAGAGAGAATTGCTCTGTGTTCTCGTAGACACGGGAGAAGATGCTGCTTATTGCAAGTTCTCCAGTATATCGAATGGATGGGAGCTATGTAGATGTGGGAGTTAGCACTCTCTGATTTTGGCTGTCCCTGTTAAAGGGCAGTGAACAACCTGATGGGTGTTGGACACTCTTCTTGCTGGCGAGCTCCTTGGTTCTGGCTGGAGGCAGCCATCTGCATAATTACTTCTTGGGAAATCAGGGTGTTTCAGTAGCTGCTGAACAGCCCCTGTCTAAAGCAGTGCTATTTCAATAGTAATGTCGTATTTGCCTTGCTATAATCCAGATCTCATGCGAGATCCCGGTATTACATGACTGGGGTTTTTCTTCTTTTAGCTGCAGGGCTCCACAAGTCCTGGCTGTGCCGCTGACTCCTTGTGATTTTCAAATAAATTGCTTTATTTGCACTCTGTGATTTTTAATCTGTGCAACATGATATTTTTCTCCAGTATGTGATACGGGGTTGGTGAGGATTGATCTGCATTCCCTACTTAGAAAAAATTACGACCTCTTACAGGACTATCAGGAGTTACAAAGGGAGAATCTTGGGGGAGCTCTGGTGAACGCTTGTTTCTCATGATGGATCAGAAATTAAGGGTAGACTCAGAGGACTAGAACATCATACAGTCTGACATAAACCACTGGTGGGCACTAATTTCTTGGAGTATGGTAGCCAAGGGTAGTGGAATTGCACCCTGTAGCTGTGTGAGCTGTGTGCTGCTGCTGAGAGAGGCAGCCTTTCTTCCGACCGTTCGTTCCCTCCTTGCACCAGCACAAATTCTTTATATAGTTACATGGTCAAGCAGGTTAATGATGGATCAGTTCAGTGCTGCTGCTCAAGTGCTTGCGCCAGCATCAGAAGCAAAGAGGATGCAGGGCCATTAGGGAACAGGCAGGGGAAGGATGGGACTGCAGTGACTGTCAGCGTTACAACAGCACCTCCTGTACCTGCTGTTGGACAAATCTGCATCACAGGCAGAAGAGGGCTTTTTTGGTGGTTGTTTTTTTTTTTCATTTTATCCCCCTCCCCTCACCCCTCCCTTGAGATACTCCAAAAGAGATACTCTGGTTTCATCTTACCTTTAGGGGGAGAAAACGAGGGGAATCAGTGCTATGGTGGGACCTATAGTTGAAACAGCAGTTCCAGTAACTTAGCTAAGGAATCAGAGATGCCACTGCACCTCTACGCAGCTCAATTACTGAAATACCATCTGAAGGGCAGACAGGTTTTTGGAGGGGGCAGGAGGCTTTTCAGTCTAAATGGCGTCTTGCGATACGGTACTAGCTTTGCTGGTGTGAGCTTGTCTTGCTGTAGCTCTTCTTAATGCAACCCACAGGAATTGCTATGCCTGTGAAGTGTGTTTACTGGTAGATGTGATCCAGACAGAAATGAAGAGCAGCAGTGGCTAGCATTGGGTCTAGCAGGGAATTCTAATCTTCTGGAAGTGGAGACTTGATCTGTTGGCTTTGTTTGACACCTCTCACACAAGCCTCTCTGAGGGGTAGGTACTAACCTAAAATGTGGGTCTATGACTGCTCTGATCTTTTTATAGAATAGAATCATCTAGTCTGACCCCCTGCAGTCAGCAGGGACACCCCCAACTAGACCA
>BJBW01011705.1:0-21455 GCA_004320125.1 Scolopax mira
TATCCAAGTCTCTCTGTAGAGCTTCCTTATCTTCATGTGAATCAACATTCCTGCTTAACTTGGTGTCATCTGGAACTTGCTGATGATACACCCTATGTCCTTACCAAGATCATCAATAAAGATGTTAAAACAGAAATGGTCCCAACACTGAGCCCTAAGGCACACCACTTGTGACCAGCCACTGGATGGAATTAAACCCATTGAGTACCACTCTTCCAGCCAGCCAGTGCTCGATCCAGCAGATCGTGTGCTCATCCAAGCCATGTGCAGCCAGTTTTTCCACAAGAATTCTTTTTGAAGTCCAGATATACAATATCCACAGCCTTTCCCTGATCCAATAATAATTGCTGAGGACGTAGGTGATGGATGATGACTGGCCACAGTTTGGAGCACTGTGTCCAGTTCTGGGCTTTCTGGTTCAAGAAGGACAAGGAACTGCTGGAGAGGGGACAGCAGAGGGCTACAAAGATGATGAGGGGCCTGGAGCATCTCTCTGATGAGGAAAGACTGAGGGACTTGGGTCTTTTGAGTCTGGAGAAGAAAAGACTGATGGGGGATCCAATCAGTGCTTCTAAATACTTAGAGGGTGGGTGTCAGGAGGATGGGGCTGGTGTTTTTTCAGTGGTGCCCAGGGACAGGACAAGAGGAAATGGGCACAAACTTGAGTATAGGAAGTTCCACCTAAACATGAGGAGGAACTTCTTTCTGGTGAGAGTGGCAGAGCCCTGGCAGAGCCCAGAGAGGTGGTGGAGCCTTATCCTCTGGAGACATTTAAAACCTGCCTGGTCATTTTCCTGTGCAACCTGCTCTGGGTCGACCTGCTTTGGCAGGGGATTGGACTAAACGATCTCCAGAGGTCCCTTCAAACCCCATATCATTTTGTGATCTTGCGATGAGATGCTTGCTGAGGAGGTCTTATCTCCATGGCAGCAGTCCCGTGCCTTTGCTGTCCTTCACTGATGGTTGGCTCTTCTGGGTGGTCTCTTAGCTCCCTGGTTGGCTCTGGCTGGGAGCAATGACTTATGATTGTGGGTTGCTGAAGGTTTGGAGATGTTGTGCAGTGTTTCTCTGGTAACTTATGGTAATAGGACTACCAGTGCTTCGTATCAAATCCTCACTCTTGGTCTTCATGGCGAGTGCAACAGAGTTTGATCCCACTTTGTCATGGATGAATTTCAGTGAGTGGTGAATTTTAAGGTTCCACAAACCTTTGGTAGAACATCAGTAACTCCAGACACGGTCTTACTGAAGCTTGTATGCTGTGAGCCAGGATTTCTCTGGTGGTCACAAGTTTCAAGGGATTTTTTTGTGCATGTCAACGCCTCATTTGACACCAAAGATTGGAGTGCTTGATATAGACCTTCATCATGACCCTGTTGTGCCAGAGACTCGAGAAGAACTGAAAAGCAAGGCCTTTTGGCACGGCGGGTGGTAGTCTTATGTCATGGGATTGGTGCCAGGAGAGCTTTTAATATCTTAGCAGTACTGTGTTTACTCAGCAGGGCTAGACCAAGCTTCTGTGGTGTGGCTGGAGCACCTCCAAATACCTAAGGTCTACCTGGGAGTCCCCATATTATTGAACAGCGGATGCAATCTGCTGGTAGCAAAGGTATCTTGTTCACTCCAAATCAGGGCCTTGGGGAGCCCAAGATCTTGAGGTAAGGAACAACCTCAAGAAGTTAAGTCTGATCTTTTTTGGGATCTTTGTTGAATCAGACCCATCCAGTTTGGCCAGATGTTTCTGGACAAGGTGTGGTAACCTTGCAGGAGGGAGGTTTCACCTGCCCCTCATGTTACTTACCTTCTTGAGGACCTGTTTGCCATGGAAGGTGTGTGGAGGGGACTCTCTCCGGGCACTACCAACCATAAATACATGAGGAAGGAGTCTGGTTGGAAAGACGAATGAGGTATTTTGTATGGAAGTCATCTCTTTGGTCTGGTAGTCAACAAATATGGTGATGCACTGATGGGGATGCTGGTGGTTAAGCTGTCTCTGGTAAGTAAATGTAAACTCTGAGAATTTCCAGAAACCCCAGAAAATGAAGCCTATTGCTTCTTCTAATACCAGTGTCAGATCACACACCTTCTCCTTCCTTGAGTCTCTTGGCCCTTGCCTTGGGCCAGCCTGTTGTAGCAGGTGGACCACGTAGGGGACATCACGTTGCCTTTTCTGGACGGTTCTGGATGCTGTGAGACACTATGGGTATTAAAGTCAAGTGTTATGGGAAGTGGTTTAAATTTGCTTCATGATAAGGTGGTGGCTGAAGTTGTGAAAAAAAAATCCAAACATGTAATTGAGGGGTGTGGGAATAATTTAGCAGCTGAGGTGAATATTTGTGTGGGATTTGCTGGGAAATCTGAAATTGGTCATCACCTAAAAATGCCTCCGTAACCCAACTTGGGTTTTGCTTACTTGTGTTCACCTTTTTTTCTTTTTCTTTTAAGAAATCCAACCTGTCAGAGGCCGTTAGTTAACGAGAGAGGTAGTTGTTAAGGATCTGGTGGTGTGACTCTCAGATCCATCTAGGTGGAAGTCAAGAGGTGGATCTGTTGGCAAGTCCTTCTCTCCCTCCCTTAGTGCTTCCTAAACTTTTCCACTTGTCTACAAATGTTATGCTGAGCTTGATGGGAAGTGTCAGCCCATAGAGTCTTTCTCTCCTTCTTTCCACAGGTTAATAATCATAGAATCATAAAATGGTTTGGGTTGGAAGGGACCTTAAAGACCATCCAGTTCCAACTCCTTGCTGTGGGACACCTCCCACTAGACCAGGTTGCTCAAAGCCCCATCCAACCTGGCCTTGAACCCCTCCAGGGATGGGGCAACCACAGCTTCTCTGGGCAACCTGGGCCAGGCTCTCACCACCCTCACACCAAAGGATTCTCTTAGATGAGGGATCCCCCTCTTTCAGTTTAAAACTGTTCCCCCTCATCTTATGGCTCCTCTCCCTGATCAGGAGTCCCTCCACAGCTTTTCTGGAGCCCCTTTAGGGACTGGAAGGGGCTCTAAGGTCTCCCTGTACCCTTGTCTTCTTCAGGTTGTCTTCATAGGAAAGGGGCTCCAGCTTTCCCAGCATCTGCGTGGCCTCCCCTGGACCCATTGCAACAGGTCCATGTCCTTCCTGTACTGAGGACTCCAGAGCTGGATGCAGTAGTCCAGGTGAGGTCTCCCCAGAGCAGAGTGGAGTGGTAAAATCACGTCCTTCAACCTGGTGATCGCACTTCTTTTGATGAAGCCCAGGATGTGGTTGGGCTGCAGGTACACATTGCCGTGTCATGTTGAGTTTCTCATCCACCAAAAATTCTTGTGTGTATTTGAGAGGGTCTGATGGTTTTTAGATAGTGAGATCTTGACTGCAGGAACTTCGTGGTCACATGAGGCATGAGGATAGTTGAGTCTGTAGGATGTTCTTCTTGTGTGAAGATTGGAATTAACTGTTATCAATCAGTTGGTGAAATACTTAATGTCCTGAAGAACTTCCCAACAGTTGGCTGGTGGGAAAAGCTTGCTGGTGTCAACACACCTTGCTGGAGATGTGGTCTGAAAGCATGAGGCTCCCCAAGAAGTTCTCATGCCATTGGTTGGTGTGTTGGTTGACCGGAGTTGTTCAAGGAGCTGATGTGGGTTGTTGGGGCAAGTGGGAATACTGGTGAGGTGTTTGCAACAAAGAACCTCAGAAAAAAATTTGGAGACACCAGTGAAAGGAGTATCTACCCCCACTGTTAACAAAAGCATGTGGTTTTGGGAAGATTGGGGTTTGATTCAAGTCAGCATCCAAAGGGAGACCCTGAAGACCAAGCAAAAGGTGTGTCTTCTGGAATGGAGGTTGGGTCCCGGTGTTGGCCAGTCAAATTGGAGGCAGATGGTGACTCTGGTGTGATACAGCTGGGGAGGAAGAGAGGGAGGAGGGGTCAGGGCAGTGAGCACATCCTCCTCTTTGGTCTCCCTTTCCTGTTTGCTTGGTCCTGGACTTCTAGGCCACTTGCTGCCGAGAAGAAGTTTATTGTGGCTCTGATTAAGCTGGAGGTCAGATCTGGTGGCTTTGTCTTGGAAGTCTGGGCTAAGAGAAGGTCCCCCTAGGCAGGATCCTGGAGTTATTCTGGATTGAAGTAAGGTCTGGAGGTCCTCTGGTCCAGCACAGGGCCAGTATTTGTGTCAAACCTCCCTGCTCGTGGCCTCATCCAGCTGAGTCTTGACTCTCTTTCCAAGGATGGAGATTGTCCACCCCTTTGAGTCAGCTGTTGGGTGCTGAGCCACTCTCCCAGTGAAGGAATTTTCTAATATCCCATCAGAATTCCCCATGCTGTGGCTGTTTGAGGATGGGTACATCCTCAAACCTTGAGGGGAGCAGCTGCTGTGGTTTGCAGCTGGAGAGGACTTTCCACACTGCTGGAATGTTGCTGGTGGGTTTCTCAGCTCCTCCAGAACATCACCGCTTTGGAGCAAGGCGGCGGCGCTCGTTTACGCCGAGAAGGCTTATTGCCAACTGACCTAATTATTATAATCTCACTCTTCCCTACATAGTGCAGGTTTCCTTGGCTCTCGGGAGGCTTCCCAGATGGATGTTCTCCAACCTGCTGGTTGACTTCTCGTCTGCTTTTTAATAAGATTGGTCATTTGTTGGGTTAGACAAGCCAGAGAAGAAGGTTTTTAGCAAAATATAATGCAACTGCTTTTCCTGCTCTGATGGCCATCCTGTTGAGTTGGGTTCCCCTTCCCTTTATTTTTTGGTTCCCCATCCCTTTATTTTTTGGTTTCCCATCCCTTTCATCATTTGGGTTCCCCATCCCTTTCATCGTTTGGGTTCCCCATCCCTTTCATCGTTTGGATTCCCTTTCATTTTTTGGGCTCCCCATCCCTTTCAAATTTTTGGTACTTTTTTTTTTTGGTTCCCTATCCCACTTTTTCACTCCCTATCCCATTTTACCTTCCTTCTAACAGGTCCTTTCTTCTGCCCTCTCCTCCCTGCTGCAGATTCTCCCTTCCCTACCTGCTCTTCCTTCCTTACCTTTCCTTTCCATACTGGGTTTATTTGGATACAGATATAAACCACTCACCTTTTAAAGGTGCCAAATTCTCTTTTTTTTTTCAGCTAGATGGGCATTTGCAGCGCGTTAACAGGATTTAACAGCTACTTCTACATAAATTAAAAGAAAGCCTAGGAGAGAAAAAAAAATAAAAAACCCACAAAAACCCACCAAACCAACTCAACAACAAAACATTGCACCTTGGGGTGAGTTCCCTTCATTCAGAAATTGAATTTTCTTCCTGAGAATTGAAGTTGGGAATTATCCCTGTGCTGTCTGAAAGCCTCCGCGGTCCCGGTCGGGCAGGGAATAACCCTCATATAACTCCCTTGCAGGGACAAGGCTTACCAGTTAAGCTCCCAGTTAAACCACCTGATGGGATCAACAGAGGTTAGCAGCACCCTTGGGGCATGGTGGCAGAGGGCTTGAAAAACAACAAATCAGTGACATTATCCTGAAAACCTGGGGTTTGGGTTTGTTTTTTTTTGTGTATCCTCTTGTCATGTACAAGATCCTAAAAGGGAAAGGGAGAGGATTCGGCATCAGAATCATCAGCGAGGTTTTATCTGCATTGGGGTTTTTGCAGCCCTGGGTGTTATCTTGGGCAAGGACTGATAGTCTCAGAAGAATAAATATTTTCTCCTGGGGCAGAGCAGCCCGTGGAGGAGCTGGGAACAAGCCAGAGCAGAGACAGCACTGAAAGATTGTGTCTTGTGTCACACTTTACCTGCAGAATTAGAGCTACAGTTGTCCCCCCTCTCTTTGAGAGGATGCGACCCTAAATTATCCTTAGATATTCTGAATACCCCTAAATATCAGCCAGTAGAACAAATAATTCATGTTAGCTGTATTTATTTTTTCTCTCACTTAATTAGCCTGTAAAAAAAATAAATCATAACGTTAGTGGTGGAGGAGAAGAGGATTTCTGGAGTCAATCAGAGCAAATATTTTTATTTCATGAAAACGGGAAAGAAAAGTCAAGTCATATTTGCTTTGTTCAATCCAAAGTGAAATATGTTGTGAAGTGTTTCACACCCTGATGGAGAGCTGTGGAAATTTAGTGGACATCACTGAAATAAAAGTAAAACTCCTTTGTTTAAAAATACCAAACCCTAAAAAAAACCAAAACCCCACCCTGAAAGATGTTTTTCCAGCATTTTCTTCCCAGAATTTTGGCTGCGGTGATTTGACCAAAAGTATTTAAAATTCACCAAGCCAAAGCTGGGCTCCTGGCAAACGAGTGATTTATCTTTTTTTAAAAATGATTATTATTTAATGGGTTCAGCCTTTTAAAGGGGATTCAGGTAGGAAAGGTACGTGACCCTTGTCCCACGCTGGAGGAGAGGACATGTAGGACTTGAGTGCCAGGTCATTCCTGGAGCTGGAAGGTATTGGTCTCCTTCTGGGGGTGCTCACCACCAGCAGGGTGTCCCTTGGGACCAAGGGGTTCTCATCAAGCACAGAGGGTCTTCAAGGTCCCTTTATGACCCTTCAAGGTCATAAAGATCCCTCAGATGCCCTCATCTGACCTACAGGCAGCCAAGAGCTGGCAACGGTGGACTTCCACCTGCAAGGCCCCTTAGTGTGAGATACCACCATCATACAGTCTCTTGATTAATCAAATTCTGCCTTACCTCTTTTCTTTTTTTCCCCAAAGTTAAATAGTTTGGGCTCTTTATTTGCATCTTCGAGGTCAAAGGTACATGAACAGCAGGCACCCTATGATGATGTTTCTGCTGGAACTGCTGATGTTGCTTTTCTTTGCTGCAATTAGAATCCTCCCTGCATGTTCTCATTATGATTAACTTTGGGGCTGTTAATCCTTTGGGTATAAGCAGAGGTTGACCAGTGCAGGGAGGTGCAGGAGGGGGCTTTCATAGATGGTGACGTGGCCTGGCACGAGCTCCTTAGGTCCCTGCAGCCATATTTGATGGGGTTGCCACATGGTTGAGGTCATCGTGGGAAGACTTTCATGATGAACGTGAAAGACCCTTCAATAAAAGAACAAAAAATAGTGTAAAATTCATTTGTGGATGTCCTTCTGGGTTGGCCTCATGCCTGCAGGTCATCCAGTCACTGTGGTGAGGGACAGGCCTGGACATGGCTGGTGGGTTTTCCACTCTTAAGTGGGGTCTTAGGGTAGACACGGCTGTCCTGAAAGATGGATCCTTGCTGGTCCTTGATGCCTGCAGGTGGTCCTGGGTCCTCCAGTTGTCGTCCAGCCCTGTAGGAACAGCATCTACTTTTGGGTCTGGAAGCAAAAATATCAAAATAAGTATTTTTGGCACTATCTGTGACCAGGCTGTACTTGGGGAGAAAAAGCTTCTCTAGATGCCTTTTTGGCCTGTTTTCCTGAGATGCTGGGTATTTATTCAATGCAGTTACCACAAAGGTGTTCAGAAAACCAAGGCCAAACATCTGCTGCTTATCAAAGACCCTCTAGACTTGTGATGCCTTCCCTACAGGACCACGAATCTCCAAGACCCCAAGCTAGAAGAGAAAGCCAAACATTTAAGATCATAGAATCATACAAAGGTTTGGGTTGGAAGAGACCTTAAAGATCATCAAGTTCCACTCCTGACACAGTCAGGGACACCTCCCACCAGACCAGGTTGCTCAAAGCTCCCTCCAACCTGGCCTTGAACCCCTCCAGGGATGGGGCAGCCACAGCTTCTCTGGGCAACCTGGGCCAGGCTCTCACCACCCTCACACCAAAGAAGTTCTTCCTGAGATCTACTCTAAATATCCCCTCTTTCAATTTAAAACCATTCCCCCTCATCCTCTGGCTCCCCTCCCTGATCAAGAGTCCCTCCACAGCTTTCCTGGAGCCCCTTGAGGGACTGGAAGGGGCTTTAAGGTCTCCCCAGAGCCTTCTCTTCTCCAGGCTGAACCCCCACAACTTTCTCAGCCTGTCCTCACAGCAGAGGGGCTCTAGCCCTTGGGCCATCTTTGTGGCTTAAACCCTACCAGGGCTTGTTGTGTTTTACCAAGAGGGGAAATCAAGGCATGGTGGAGGAGCCATGTTGCACTTGGCTCCATGACTGATGGAGCATTTGGACACAAGGAGCAGCTCATAGAGATTTTGGGACAAACTCAAGGTTCTTGTCCCCTGTTTTACCAGGGCTCAATGAGGCACCTAAGAGATGGGGTTTGCAGAAGGGACTGATGCCAAGGACACTGTCAGGGCACATTGGGACACAGGGCTGGTGGATCCCAAGGCTGAACGTCAGCTGTCTTGATCTGGGCCAGTCGTCTAGACTGTCGTTGCTGCTGGTGCAGGGAAACAGACACTCCCAAAGCTCCCTTGATCTCATGTTCATCTCAAAATAGGTCAACTATCGTGTCCTGAAAGTACCTGTCTCTCCATTTGCTTTGTGTTAAAGAAAACCTCCCTGTCCTCCTCCTGCCTGCCGGGGCTCAGCACAGCTGAGCTGCTTCATTTACCTCTTATTAATTAAACCCAGTGATCCCCTGGGCCATAAATGTAGCTCTACAAATACTTGCAGCATCTTTACCCCCTGGGGTTTGGCAGGTTCCTCTTCTTCCCATCCCCATCATTGGTTTCTCATCACCCCTCACCTGCTGCGATTTAGGGGGGGAAATAACCAAAGAGGGAGTGGGGCCACCTGGGAAGAAGTTTTGGGGAGATTTGTGGCTGCGTCCAACGAGCAGAGTGATAGTCTGGGAGTGATTGTGAAAAAATGCACTTCAAGCCTCAAAAAAGGAGGCTGGTGGTTGGCCAGTAACTCTTGAAAATTCCTCTCTGGGGAGGTGTTTCCCTTGGTATTTGCTGGCCCGTTCCTTGAGGGAAGTGTGTTATCCTGGTGAATTGATTCAAGCTGTCCCATGGGCTGCTGGAAGGAGCTAAAAACTGAGGATGGAATTTAGAGGAGAAGTCTAAGGGCTCAGTCCACGCTAATTGGGCAAAGCAAAGCTTGGGAAGGGCCTGATCACCTCCCCATCCAGGGTTGAGCATCACGTGCTGCTGGGGCTTTGGCCAACGTGGTGGGTTCATGGTGAGCTGGAGCCCATAGCTATCAGAAACAACGTGGAAGAACATGGAGGAGATCCTTGTAGGCTGAAAAGTGGATTTAGGATCTGCAAGGGCATCTTCCCAAGCTGTGAGAGCTGTCTTAGATGATGCCCGTGGCCCACAGCAATCTCAGGGTGCCAGGTTTAATTCAGATGTTCTCTCTGGTTGGAATGAGAATCACTTCTCCATAATGCAATGGATGGAAACCTGTTGCCTAGACCATGCCCAGTCCATATGGCCAGGAGAAGGAGCTAAAGGGGACACTGTGTCCTCCATGGGAAGGGAAAGCTTTGGCAGGCGACTTGGTCCTGGGTCAAAAACCTGTCATTTAATGTGTTGAGGGTTGGACACCTTGCTGGGGTGTATGTTGGCCTCTGTCCTTCTTTCCCAAGGAGAAGGTTCAACAAGTAGATAAGACATGGGAGATGCTGCTCATGGCTTTCTCCTTGTTTTTCCAAGTGGCTGTAGCACTTGTATTAGTATATTTAAATCTGGAAGAATCCAGAAACAGGGACCACATCCTGGAAAGCTCAGTTTTTGTGACGTGATGTCCCCATTCCTTGTCATGGTGGACCTCCTGGCATGGTGTTGAATGCTGATCCTACAGGGTTCCTTGTATTCTTCTGTTTTCCCAGGGTTTTGTTTGCTTCCCGACCTCTTAATTTATTATTATTAGACCAGATTCATTATGAGGATGAGACTACTTTGCTTTCTGCATGTACAGAATCACCAATTTCCCAAATTCTTGTTATTTAGAAGATCTCATCCATGGCAGTGCCGTGGATGCTGCCTGTTTGGGAACTGATAAGGTCCACAACTGCTGCTCCCAGGGTGGCCATGATGTAAAAGCCAATTTCCTGCTTATTTTATAACTTGAACATTTGAATGCGGGTGGGGGAGCCGGGGGTCCAGTATCCAAAGGCAGTTTTTGGAAAATTTATTTATTTGTGGGTGTTGTTGAGTGGGTTTTTTTAGGTTGTTTAGTGGTTGTTTTTTTAGCACTGAAGGTAATTAAAAATTCAAGAAAATCTCTTGAATATACTTATCTTTGCATGGAGTTGTTCAGATGAGTTTAGCTCAGCGAGGGGCATGGCAAGTTGTTTATTTTCCCTTTCCTCTGCAAAATGGCAGAGTTTGACTGGATTATTTTTCTTCCCAGTCCCAGGTGAGCAGCTTCCTTAGGCAGAAGGCTCAGAGATCCTCTATGAGTGGGCCAGGTTTGGGTCCTAGAGAATTCTCTCTCCTTGAACATCTGTTCCTTGCTTTGCTCATGTAACCCAAGCCCAAACGTCACCAGATCTGAGGCCGGGGAGGGATTTTCCTCTTGGTCAGAGCAGCAGGAACCCAGGGAGAATTTGCTTTTCTCTGAGGTGCAGAAGGTGGCTGATGCTCCAAAAAGCATCATTCTTCCATTTGACTTTTCAAAGACCTTGAAGAATTGGGGCGCCTTGAGGCTCTCCTGCTCCCAGCCTTCTCGGACAGAAGAGCTTCATTTCCAAAAAAAAGAGGAAAGCTGTGATGAAGGGAAGGAATCGGTGGGGTTGGAGGTGAGATTCCATGAGGATGTGTCAGGGCGAGAGGAAATGGGCACAAACTTGAGTATAAGAAGTTCCACCTAAACCATGAGGAGGAACGTCTTTCCTGTGAGAGTGGTAGAGCACTGGCAGAGGCTGCCCAGAGAGGTGGTGGAGTCTCCTTCTCTGGAGACATTCAAAACCCACCTAGACAAGTTCCTGTGCAATGTGCTCTAGGTAGACCTGCTCTGGCGGGGTGGTTGGCCTAGATGATCTCCAGAGGTGCCTTCCAACTCCATGTAATTCTTTGTGCATCTCTTGAGGTTCAACAAAGCCAAGTGCAAGATCCTATACTTGGATCAATACAGGCTGGGGAATGAGGGGATGGAGAGCAGACCTGCTGAGAAGGACTTGGGAGTACTGGTGGACAAGAAACTCAACATGAGCTGGCAACATGCACTGGCAGCCCAGAAAGCCCCCCACACCCTGGGGTGCAACCCCAGCAGCGTGGCCAGCAGGGTGAGACCCCCCTGCAGGGCTGGCTCCAGCTCTGGGTCCACCAACCGCAGAAGGACATGGAGCTGATGGAGCAGGGCCAGAGGAGGCCACGGAGATGCTCTGAGGGCTGGAGCCCCTCTGCTGTGAGGACAGGCTGAGAGAGTTGGGGGTTCAGCCTGGAGAAGAGAAGGCTCCAGGGAGACCTTGTTGTGGCCTTTCAGTACTTACATGAGGCCTATAAGAAAGATGGGGACCAACTTTTAATCTGAGGGTGGTGAGAGCCTGGCCCAGGTTGCCCAGAGAAGCTGTGGCTGCCCCATCCTTGGAGATGTTCAAGGCCAGGTTGGAGGGAGCTTTGAGCAACCAGGTCTAGATGAAGATGTCCCCGCTCATGGCAGGAGGATGGAATTAGATGATTTTTAAGATCCCTTCCAACCCAAACCTACCATTCCCAGGAGGAGAGGACCAGCCGCCTCCTTCTAGCACTAACTCCCCTCCATCCATCCCTAGTGGCAGCCCTGGATTTTTGGCTGGTGGCCGAGGTATGTCCTCAACTCCACTAAAAGCCAGGCTACAGATCCCCCCAAAAAATGCTCTTTGCCAGCAAACTATGGGCAGGATTTAATGGGGATTAAACTCCCTGCTGCCGGCAGCGACCCACGGGATGGATTACTTCAGCGGGTTGACATCTCAACTTCGAGTTGGCTGTGTCTTTTTAGGATTACGGGGCTTTTCACGGCCCGAGGGCCCATTAGATTGCCTGGGTGCCTGGAAAGAAAAGATTTAACATCTCGATAATGGGTTATTTGGGAAAGAACTGTACGTGGCAACCAGCGCACGAAGGCGGCGGCGAAACGTGGGGCTGCAAAGTGAAGGGATCAACCGGTTGTTATAATGCTGTTATTTAGGACGTGGGTTCTGCTCTCTGGCCTGCACAGGGAGTTTGGCACCCTGGCTGCAGCTTCAGAGGAAGCCACGGAGATGCTCCAAGGGCTGGAGCCCCTTGGAGGTTGAAAGAGTTGGGGGGTTCAGCCTGGAGAAGAGAAAGCTCCAGGGAGAACTTAGAGCCCCTTCCAGTCTCTCAAGGGACTCCAGGAGAGATGGGGAAGGACTCTTGATCAGGAAGGGGAGCCATAGGATGAGGGGGAAAGGTTTCAAACTGAAAGAGGGAAGATTGAGATGAGATCTGGGGAAGAACTTCTTTGGTGTGAGGGTGGTGAGAGCCTGGCCCAGGTTGCCCAGAGAAGCTGGTTCAAGACCAGGTTGGAGGGTCTTTGAGCAACGTGGTCTGGTGGGAGGTGTCCCTGCCCATGGCAGGGGATTGGAACTTGATGGTCTTCAAGGTCCCTTCCAACCCAAACCATTCTGTGATTCTAGGAATTCCTGCTCTCCAAGGAGAAACAGTGCAGCTCCGAAGAGGAGGTCGTGGAGGACATGTGAAATCTGTGGGTTTTGGCTATTTCCTCAAATATTTATACTTCTTGATGTTTCTTTTGGAAAGGTGAAAAATAACAAGGAGAAGATGTAATGGAGGCTCTTGTTCCATTAGCTTTTACTAGAAGCAGGGGAATGTTAGAAGGGATTAAGTCTGACTAAAGTCATAATTTGTAGTATCAGCCAATATAGAAATAAGTTCTAAAACTCAGGCTCTTCTTGATTCAGGGGTTGGTGGTTGTGCTTTTTTCGTGGCCTGTTTCGGGTTTTATTTCTAGAAATGCTGATGTATTGAATTTGGATAAAAATCCAAAGGGGTGAAATGATGATTCACCCAAATGGGTCAATTTGGGTAAAAATCAGAGGATGGGGAGCATGCTGTGCTGCTCCAGCAGACCTCCTCCACTGGCATCCCACTGAGCAGAGCATCCCACCACGGGATGGGACTGATGTCCCATCAGATGGGCCATAATCCCACCTCCTGAAGTTGAGATGGTGGTTTTATTAGCTGTGTCCTGGTTTTTTTTCCTTTCTTTTTCTTGTCAACATCCACCACAAGCCAAAGGTAACATCTTCCCCCCTCTGCCTCAAGCAAGGAATCCCATCTGGAAGGAAACTGCTCCAACCTCATGAACAGATTTGACCCACAAAAGGAATTTGTTTTCTAAAGGTGATGAGGCTTTGTAGGGTTTATTTTATAAAATCAACCAAATTCACCTCCCAACCACTCCCTTATTGCAGTGAAGCAAGCGACGTAATAAATTATTATCTGGCTGAGAAGAAGGAATTTCTGGCTTTCTCATTAATTCTCTCCTTTCCTTGCTGGATCTCTGTGTCGAGGCTGCTTTGGGTTGGATTCTTTGGATTTTGCGCTGGGTTGTTTGGTTTTTTTTCTTCCCCCTGATGTATTTCTGTGGTTATTTGAATAGCTGTGGCGTTCGCCCGCTCTGTGGCACGCCGGGCTCGTGGATGGCACTGCAACGTGGCAACTTTTGGGCTATTTTCCTGTCACTTGGATTTTTCTGCATCACCAGGTACCAGCAACCAGACCTGAGACTGGAAGGGATGATGCCATCTATAAAATGCTCAACCAGCCGCGGATGCATCAGGATCCGAAAAGCCCGAGGCTGGTGCCAGCAGCAGATGCTCGATGTGGTTTTTTTTTCCAAGGTGTTTACATTTTAATTAGAACGGGATCAGATCCAGGATGTAATCATTTTTATTGCTGCGTTTGATGTTTTGGCATAGGGGGGAAAAAAAAAAATACACGGAGCAGCAAACCCAAACCCGGGCCACGTGACGCTTCATCTGTGCTCGTGGAGACTCCCTGGATGGAGGGAGTCACAGAATCACAGAAGCTTAGTGGTTGGAAGGGACCTTTGAGATCGTGGAGTCCAAGTCATGGTTCATCTCGATGGCTTTCATTTTCCACAGGAACTGTTCCCGCTGGATATTGAAGCTGGATATCACCACCAGTGATGATAAACCGCTGCTTTCACTCCCTGAGATGCTCTCACCGCTTTAGAAAGACACGTTGCTAATTGCATCTCGTTGGAAATCGGCTGGATCAGGAGAGAAGAAGAGGTTGCTGCTGAAGGAGCTTGTTAAAAGGAGATGCTGGAAGCGAGGCCGTGCTGATAGGCAGGAGGTCAAACCCCAAACGCAGATGGTCAAAGGTCCTTCTGGGCGTAGAGCTGCCAGAGTGTGAACTGGCAGATGGTTATTTGCAGAGTTAAAGCACGTGGAAGGTTTCACCTCATCTGAAGGTGAAGTAGGAGAGTTGTCCTGCACTGCTTGGGCCATGCAGTCAGGGCATTCCTCACCTCCCAGGTCTGGGGCTGAAGGGACCTCCTTCCCCATGGCTTTGCAAAGGCCAGCTTGGAGAAGACAGCGAGCAAGCGGTGTGAAGAAGGTGATGATGGAGGGTTTGACCACGTACCGTTCCTCTCTGCTCAGTCCCAGATAGGTACCAAGCAGAAGAAGGTGTCATCTCACTGAGAGGTGATGTCCAACAGGTCTTCACTGTAGGGAGTGGAGAGCAATGGGGTGGGTTTTGGAGACCCGCCAAGAAATTTGAAAATTATTGTTGGTTGCTCGTGGGGCAGGATGTGGTGTCTGCTGGCTGGTGCTGGGCTGGAGCTTCTCCCTGGGTCTTGTTGGGTGAGGTTTCTTCAGTTTGGTTTTACCATCATCCCATGCAGACAGAGATAAATAAATCTGGGGGCTGCTGGGGTGCTTCTCGGTTCATGATCCAGGTGTCTCAGAGCAGAAGGGACCTTGAAGATCACAGGAGTATTTAAAGTTTATTTATTATAAACTCCCCAGGGAGAGCAAACACGAGAGGGACGTTGGATGTCCTACCAGAAAAGGCAGTGGAAGGAGGTGGCTCCATCGTTACGCAAAGAATCTACAGCGCGGTTGCCTTTTAGAGGAAGCATCTCTTGTTCCTGGGAAAACCTGGGATGATAAATCCCATATGGCAAGAGAAAGGCTTTTGGTGATCTGTCAAGGTAGGTCTGGAGCCTATCACAGCCTGCCTCTTCAGTGGCATTGCTGGGCAATAAATCTGCAGAGAGAGACTGCTCCATGTTCTTCTTGCTCTATGTTGGAATTGTGGAGGAACAGAGGACTGACATGGGAAGTTTTTCAGGATTTAACTGGAGAATAAGTGAGGAAGAGACACAAGTTCTCCCACCAGGATGTCTTAAATCAGTTATTTAAGCCCATATCTAAACAGCTGAAGCCAGGTGGTTGGAAAGATGGACTGGGAGCTTGCTGGGCATTTGGTGGTCATTTGACCTTTTGATAATTAAACTTTGACACAGGTGCCTAAATCTGGGGAAGCCTGATGCTAAGCATTAAGCAGCTGAACTCTGTATTTTAGAGATCTTTTCTAATCATTGTACCTAGATTTAGCATTGAGTATTCACTCCTGGTAATGTAGTTGGGGGAGTAAATCCACTTCCAACTCTTGCTATTTGGGTGTGTGTCATAGCAGGGTGCTCCCAATTCTCCTATCTTTGAAGGCCACAGCCTTCAAAGAAACTCATTGCGTGTGAGAAGGGCTTTCAACATCCATCCAATGGAAGCAAAAAAAAAAAAAAAAAGTGGCAAAATCAACCTCTTTCTTTTGTTTCCTTTGCTGGTGCCTGACCAGGTTGGACCTGACGAAGGTGTGCAGATATGATGGTAGTTTAGGATGTTGGTTTGTCTTGCTGAGTTGGAGCAAGAGTTCTTTGAGGAAGATGTCTTCATGGGCAGCAGTCTTGCTGACAATGTTGCCACATCAACGTGTTTCAGACCAGAAAACCCCACTCCTTGCTTCAGGGAATGATGTTTGTATGAGGCTGGAGTTCCTGCTCCCTTAGGATGGCTGGGACACAAGTGGGTCCCACCCCAGGTGAGGAGCTGTATGTGGCTGCCCTGTGTCTTTAGTCCAACCACTTGTTTGAAGGGTCAGCATCAAGGTTGGGTTTTACCCCACTACTGTAGTGATCAGGGAAGTGTGGTCCTAACCATGAATGTGGGAGCATGGTCAGAAGAGGACTTCAAAGGACAAATATAGAAAACCCAGAGGTGGTTTCTAGCAGGGAGAGTGCCAGGAGAGGCCACAAAGTCAAGAAGTTCCTCTGCTTCTTGAACCTCTTTATTGATGCCCTGTGTTGGGTGATCAGCAGTGGCTTCAGGACAGCCAGCACGTTGAGATGTCTACGTCAGATGGCCGGTCTCTGTGTCATTATGTGATTCACACCGATGCTGTGCAGACTAAGCATATAAAGAAGATTATAGACCATGACTTCTTAGTCTTTCATCTTATTATAAGGGTTGGATAGTGACCAACTTGCTGTCGATGCCTGGACATCTGCTCTACATGATCCTATCTCAGGTGTATGTGGTAACTCATCACCCTTAAACGTAGGGGAGTTTTCTTCCTGCTAAGTTCTGGTCTCCTTTAGAGAGAGGTGAAGGTGCTGCAAGATGGACTTGGGTTTAGAGTTTCCTACTAGAAATCCAGAAATATCTCAAATACTTGGTTTGGGCTCCTTTGCTGGACCTGGTGACTTTTGCCAAGTCCATCGTCTCTCCTGTTGCTAACTAGTGAAATGCTGGTGGTGATCACCCCAAAAGTGGAGTCATGTGTTAGCACTTGCTTTGCTTTATGACAGCCCTGGCCTTGATTTCCACCAGTTCCACCTTAAAAAAATCCATAATACTAATAAAATAGGCAAAAACCCCGTTGGGTTTGTGTTTTATGGCCCCAGGGGATGGAGGATACCCTACATGCTCCATCCCAAGAGATGCCACCTGTATCAGCAGACCCTTACCTCATATCATCACTTCCCCACGTGCCATCGTGCCCTCCAGGACTCGTTGCAGCCATTTATTCTCCCATCTCTTTTTTTTTTTTTTTTTTAGCAATTTCTATTTATTAACTGGTGCTTTCCATATGGTAATTGGCACTAATTAGCTAAAAAGGAAGAGGCATGCCCTTCTCCATGCTCTCTGGGGCTCCCCTTTTTCTTTTTTTTTTCTTTCATCTTATGTTTTTTTTCTTTCTCCTTTTTAATACGCCACATGATTTTTTTCAGGAGTTAATGTGTGATATTGATCTACATAATGAGCCTTTTTGACAGTCTGGGCACATTTGGGAATAATTCCTTAAGCAGATGAAATCTTTAAGCCAGAACTGCTCGTTCTCAGCAGTTTCCAAATGAAGCCACAATTGTTCAGAAGTGACAGATGAGAAATAGTTCAGGAGCTGGGAACAGATTATGGTGGTTGGGTTGGTTTTGGGTTTTTTTTTTTCCTCCTTCCCTTCCGGATGGCATGTGACTCACTCCAAATTTACTTGGTAATTTTATACTTGTCTCAAAACAGACTGTAAATACCAGTTCTTGGTGAAGGATGAAGTCTTGACGTCCTGCGATGTGGTGAGATCTCCTCTGTCTTTTCCCTCCCAACCTCAGGGAAGGAGGAGTATGAGTCTTACCACATGACCCTGGTGTAGAACTGAAATACAGAACCAGAGATTTGTAGACTTTGGAAGGGACCTCTGGAGATCATCTAGTCCAATTCATGTGCAAACATGTCCAGCCCAGGTAGAGGAATTGATGGCTTCTTCTCTTTAATGGGTGACATTCAGCCATGGAGGAAAAGGCAGGAGGAGAGGGGTTGGTCCAGGCTCCTTCCACAATGGTTGGGTGTGGGACAATAAAGATGCTGAGCTCCCTCCCCATCACTCATCCCAGCTTCTCTGGATGGGAGGATGTGGTGTTTGAGGTGAACTCGGTGCCAACACTGATGACCAAAGTCCCATCTCTCACAGCAATGAGTCCCCCAATGTCATATGGAAAATCCTTAGTTTTGGTGGCTCTTCTTGTCTTTCTTGTTCCTGTGGATTCAGCCCATGTTTACAACCCAAGTGGCTCCTGTTTGGGTCAGTACCTTGAGGGGAGACCTCCCAGGAAATCCCGTGGTGTGTGCTAAAGTGTGGGGCTTGAAGAGCATCATCTGTAGATGTTTGCAGCTAGAATGGTCCCCACTGGCCACTCTGTGTCCCCAGGCACCCCAGGCCTGGGCAGGGGAGAGGACCATGTGAGATGGTATTTTGGGTGGTGGCAGTCCCCTCCTCAGACCTGTCCTTGCTGGTATGACCAGATGTGTTGCCCTCATGGAAGCTCTTGAGTTGACCACGTGGTGTGCAGCCACTGTTAAATGTACAAACTGTGGCTTATTGCTCCAACCTGGGCTTTGGGAATCTTCTAATCATAAGTCTTGTTTGAAGAAGCATCCATGGTTGGGATGAAGGTCTTCTGATGCTATTTCCATCTCAGGAGACCACAGGAGGACCTCTCCATGTCTTTTGCTTGCCTCTGGAGGGTTCCTTTCGTTTATCTTTCATTTCTGTCTCTGATGATGGTGTGGTTTGTGGAGCTGCACTGTTCTTGGCCAGAGAAGGTGGCATTTCAGTGACATGAAGGGGATGTTGTTGGAACAGTGATGTTTTTGGAGGACAGTGATGGCCAACTTTCAAAGGAGCGTTATCTGGGATGATGTGCTTGGTAGGTGCACACAATTATCACAGGAATATCCACCTGAACTTCATTAGAGCTAATGAATGAATGATGTTGCTCTAATGATGTTGCATTTGAGGTTTCATCAGCTTTTCTTCATTAGTTGCACATCTTTTGATGATCTGGATGTCACCTGTTGACGTGTCCCACCAGCAAAACCATGGATCCACAGCACTTGGTGGTCTGGCAGAATAGGACTGGGTTTGGGAGAAGAAGGATGTTGTGGATGCCCCATCCCCTCCAGGGATGGAGCAGCCACAGCTTCTCTGGGCAGCAGTTTGGGTTCTGGGTTCTTTCTCCAGTAGTTTGTAGTTTTTCCAGTAGTTTGGATTCTTCCGTAGTTTGGGTTTTAAGAAGAGGAGGATCAGCAAAATGTTTGTTGTTGTCTTTAGATGTAGGAACATTAGAGAAATGGGATTTTTTATGTCATAAAATCATAGAATTATCTAGGTTGGAAGGGACCTTTAAGATCATCGAGTCCAACAATTTAGATGGAAACTCCAAACACGCTTAAGATTATTATAAATATCATTGGATCTACAGCAAAAAATATCCTGCCTGATGGTTTTTAAACTTTTTTTTAATAATTACTGGTAAATCATTTCTCTTTTTTTTTTTTTTTTAAATTTTACTTTCTCAGGCCCCTTCCGTTCTCGGCGTCTCTCCTGAAGGGATGGAGAACTCGTCGGTGGCATCGGCCTCCTCGGAGGCGGGGAGCAGCCGCTCTCAGGAGATCGAGGAGCTGGAACGTTTCATCGACAGCTACGTCCTGGAGTATCAGGTCCAGGGGCTTCTGACAGATAAAACAGAGGGGGACGGCGAGAGCGAGAAGACACAGTCCCACATCTCCCAGGTGGGCCATGGGCACGGTGTGGGGTGGGAGAGGGCCTGGAGGACACTGGTGGCTTGTCCACCTGGGTTGGGGATGCATGTTCAGTTGAAACACCTTGTGGAGCGTTGGGGTGTAAAGCAGGACACAATAAAAGGTTGGATTTGGGGCATCTTGCTTGTTCAGCCAAATCTGAGGTCTTCATCTGGTTGGTAGAGGTCTCCATGGGTTTTGTTTTTCCATGGTCTCAAGGTGCCCTGAAGCTTTTTGACTTTTCCAAGGTTCCCATTTATATCTGAAGGACATTTTTCTTTATTAATGAAGCGTGTCCCTCTCCATCCCAAAGAGCACCCTGCTTTGGTAGGGTGGAAAAATCCTGGAGGGATAGGGAAGAGCTGCTGGGGCTGCAGTTGGGGGGGTGCTCAGTAGTGAGAGGTGCTCCTGTCCATATGCACAGTGGTGTCCATTCAACAACCAAGACCAGAAGGTCAATCAAAAGCCCCAAAAGTGTGGTTCTTGTGGGCATTTTAATATGTGGAATGACTTGGTTGCTTGTTTCATGATTGTTATGTCAGGGAAGAAGATGGCTGTATATTCAGAGGATGTGGTTTGGTGTTGTCATTAGGGATGACATGGTCTTAGTTAGGTTTGTTCCAGAAATGGCAAGTTTAGGTCCAACACAAGGAGAATTGAAACCTCTTGAAACCTTCCCTTTTTGGAGGGAGATAATTTGTGTGGCAGATGTGTGCTGAAGGTGTGAACTGTTGAAGGAATAAGGAGCCCATGGTGCAGGGAGTGGTGATCTTGGGCTTGTAAAGCTGCTGTGATCCTCCATTTGGGACAGAGGTTCTTTCCTAACCCATAGGGCTCCCAGTGGGATAAAATATTTAGGTTAGGGACTGCGTACGTACTGGTTATGAGGACAAAATGAGAATAGTAAGACTGAAGGGTCATAAGAGTATGGATATGGAAGTTGTTGGAGAGCTGATATGTGTTTGAGCTGCTGGAGGGGTCTGCTGGTCTGATTTGGGTCTTCATCTCTTCATGCGAGGCACAAAGGAGACTGATCCTGAGCAGAGATCCCCAAAACACTTTTCATTAAGCCTTAACATTAGCTTAACGGCTAATGAGATCATGTAGCAAAGATGAGCTGGGTGTACCATGATGGGGAGAAGGACGGAGTCCAGACAGGGTTTGTTCAGGACCCATGACCTTCTTCTCCACCACACAGAGCTTTGTTGCAGGTCTCTCGTTTCACGCTCAAGTTTATTAATTGCTTACAAATAAGACCCTGCCTCTTTAGGGCATTGTTTTGCCTTTAAATTGGGAGCAGTGGTTGGGGTAGCAAGGGCAAGGTGCTCTCCTGTTGGTTCCAGAGGTGCCTTCTCCAATCCCCTACCCCATGCATCTCAGCGTGCAAAAGTCCATGTCCCCAAGACGAGCAGAAAAGAGTTTGCTCTCCCATGTGAACCTCATGAAGTTCAACAAGGCCAAGTGCAAGGTCCTACACCTGGATCGGGGCAATCCCCAGTAGCAACGCAGACTGGGGGATGAGTTGAGACCAGGCCTGCAAAAAAATGACCTGGGGACACCGGTGGGTGACAATTTAGGCATGAGCTGGCAGGGTGTGCTTGCAACCCAGAAAGCCAAGTGTTGTATCAGAGGAAATGTGGCCAGCACATCAAGGAAGGTGGTTCTTCTCCAATCCCAGAGACCCCACCTGGAGTACTATGTCCAACTTTGTTCAAGAAAGATATGGACCTGTTGGAAAGGGTCCAGAGGAGGCCATGCAAATGGTCAGAGGGCTGGAGAACCTCTGCTTTGAAGGCTGAGAGAGTTGAGGTTGTTCAGCCTAGAGAAGAGAAGGCTCTCAGGAGACCTCATTGCAGCCTTTCAGGATACAAATAGGGCTTAGAAGAAAGATGGGGGCAGACTTTTTACCAAGGCCTGGAGTGACAAGACAAGAGGCAATGGTTTTAGACTAAAAAAGAGCAGATTTAGACTGGACATAAGGAAGAACTTCTTTGGTGTGAGGGTGGTGAGAGCCT
>BJBW01011705.1:21509-47627 GCA_004320125.1 Scolopax mira
CAGGGCAGGGGGTTGGAACTGGATGATCTTTAAGGTCCTTTCCAACCCAAACCGTTCTATGATTCTATGAAATTTGTAGAAGAAATAATCAGGATTTTTTTCTTTCTGATTTTATCTTCCTGATCACTTCTTATCAAAGCAAGGAATAAACATGCACGCGTCCTGAAGCTCGCTGGAGTAACTGGTGGAAACCAGCCTGCTTGAAGGTGTTCCTTCTTAATGAGAGCTGGAAGAAAAAGGATGGGTTTAGGGGGAATGGACTGGACTGAGACCAAGAAAATTGGTTTTAACTGCAAGGTTCTGCCAGCAACTTACTCTTTAGTGTTGGGCAAGTTACTGAATCTCTCTGTGGTTCTTTTCCTTGTGGCTGTAATAAAGTTTTCCTTCCCTGAGAGAGGATAAATCCTCTCACCCACGTGTGTGAGATGCTCAGAAGGTACCACATCATAGAATCATAGAGTGGTTAGAGTTGGAAGGGACCTTAAAGAAGGGATCATTGAGTTCCAACCTCACACTAGAACATCCCCACATAACTGCTCTTCATGCAGGGGGCAGGAAGGACAGGCACCTTGTATGCTCCTCCATTCTCCACACCATCTGCAGGGGTGCTGAATTCATCTCCAGTATAGAGCATCCCAGAGTGTGGACATTTCCATCATGGGAGTGTCTCCAGCCTTGCTCCCACACCAGAAGAAAAGAAGAAAGTCACAGGGAAAATGCAATGTTCTTTCTGCTCTGGGCATAATAATGGGTGAGCTGTAGCTTGAGAGAACTTTCCAGGCACGTGGTTGCACTCAAAATTGTTAAAGGAGATATACATAGGTCTAACAGAAGCATCATGAGCTTCTCCAGGTAGGTCAGCAGAGGTGGCAGGAGAGCGATGGGCAGCTCGTTAAGGAGTTCATTAAAGGTGAGGATGCTTCCATCCAGTGGTAGCATCATGAGCTTCTCCAGGTAGGTCAGCAGAGGTGGCAGGAGAGCGATGGGCAGCTCGTTAAGGAGTTCATTAAAGGTGAGGATGCTTCCATCCAGTTGAGCTACCATGGGCTCTCCCATGAGGGCAGAGCTGTGCAGGGATGGTGAGCAGTTCTAGTGGTGGCTCTTCCTCTTATTAGTGAGGAAGGTCTAGAAGGTCCCAGGTACTTGCTGTTTGTATGTTTTCTTGGAGCATCAGCCTCGGTGATGGTATCCAAGGGATTTCTGGAACAGCCAGATGCTTCCAGGATGAAAGACCTCAGAAATGCAACAGGTCACCAAGGTTGAGTTTCAACTTTGGGGGAGTGACAACAGAATGACTTTAGGATTAAGCAGCATCATTTATGTTTCTTTCCTTGATTATTTTTAATTTTTTACCCCACGATGATGCAACCTTTCATTTCATTGTGGTGAAAAGACCCCAAATTAAATTATTTTGGTGGAGACACCTTGCTATCAAACCTTGGAGGAAACAGCAGGTCATATTCCAGAGCTGTTCTGCTCTGGCCTCTGCTAACCCTGTTACTGGGAGGTCCCCCAGTACCCACCTCCTTCACCATGGGGGAGAAATTGGTGGGACAACAGGCTGCAGTTTCTCAGCTGCAACGGCCAAACCTGCAGCTTTAAAATAAAAACCCAGATTTTTGGGGGCAGCTCAGGACTCAGATCCGTCCCTGAAGCGAACGGAGTTGGGAAAAGTAGAAAATTCCCAATTTTCCCTGGAAAAGTGTAATCAAGTGGAGCTCTTTCGGTGCCCACCACACGCCTGCCATACCAAACGCCGCTGGGGGTCTGCAAGGAAATGCTGGGGGTGGTTTTGATGGCAAAAACAGCGTTTCAGGTGCTTTCCTCCAATTATTCCAAATCTTCCCTCTGCTCCGTGCCGGCGGGTGGAGCGTTTCCGAGCCAAAGCCTTTGGGATCATCCTCAATAAGGGGGAGGCAGCACGTGTACAGCGATGCCCACAGCCAGAGGGTGTTTGCTGCACGCTGTGGACTGACACAGCAGTTTTTTGGCTATTATTTTACACAATCCCTTTTTTTTTTTTTTTTTTTAAATCCTTTTTACAGTGGACGGCGGATTGTAGCGAGCAGCTTGACGGCAGCTGTTCCCCATCCCGAGGGAAGGGCTCGTCGTCTCACCAACATAATCAGGTAGGGGTTGTATTTAGCTCTTTCTCCCCAAATTTTTGGGCTTTTCTTTTTGTTCTGCCTCGTCCGGCGGCGTGGAGTTTGCCCGTGCTGCTCCCATGGAAAGGGAGACACGTCCTTCTGCTCGGCATCCGAAAGCTCACTCCCACCAAAACCATGGGAGATGGGCAACATTCCTGATGTGTGGAATAAGCTTTGAGCAGGAGCTTCTTGTTCTGTGATAAAGGGAGGGGGGGGGAAATATATAGAGTGTCCAGTTTATTCCTGAAGGACTTCTTATTGTCACCTGTGGGACCTATTTTGAGCTGATTTTGGAAGTATGGGATGTAGTTGGGATGAGGGCCGTAGCCGTGTTTGGTGGTTTTGTGCTGCAGCACACAAGGATGGTGTGGCAGGGAAGAGGAAAAGTGGGAGAAGAAGCAAAATTGCACGTGCTGAGAGCCTGTGTTGGGTTTGCAGTGACAGAAACCAGGTGTGAGTTGGTTTTCGGGGTTGTCCATGGTGTGAGCACCAGTAAAGTGTATTTACCAAGTGCTGCTGGCATTGCTGGAGGTGGTTGTCCCTCCTCTGTGTGAGCACCAGCACGGGACAGGATTGGCAAGGATGGAGACATGGGTTTGACTGTTGTCACCTGGTTGAGGAGCTGTTGTGGGACCATCAGCTCTGTAGGAGACAGCATTTGCTCAAGGAGTTGTGAGACCGAAGTGGCATTTGCAGTCGCCGTGGCTGATGGATGTCCCACCTGGAGAAGGGGCTTCAGGCTGGTGGTTTTGGTGCTCTTGCCCTGCTTGAGGTCTTCCAGGCTTCAATCCCAGGTGTGAGATCCATGAGAAGTGTGGGAGCCCCTTGTAGGGTGGTGCCCATCTGAGTGGTGTCTACTGAAGTTCCTGTTTTGGGCACAGCTGCTTCTTGCTTCTTGGAAGCTGGTGGGATGGGGCCTCCCTGTCGTGTGCTTGGATGTAAGGATGTTGGGAGCATCTAGACAAACACCAGCACAGAACAAAGGCCAGGTCTTGTTGTGTAGAAAGGTGGTGGCGTAGTGAGACCTTCCTTCAGATGAACCTCTGAAGGTGGTAGATGGAATTGTGGATTTAATTTGTGATAGCTTTGATCTGCTCTGAAATATTCAGCAGCAAAAACCCTGGTTGGGCTCCCTCCCACCACCACCACCACCACCACATCTATCTGAAATTCAACTGGGAGGCTGGATGTTTCCATTGAGCCTCCTTGGGTCGCTTGGGTTTTCAGCACTTCCAGGTCCTTTTTTGAGGGGGCAGAAGGTCTCTGGGGCTCTTCCCCCAAGGACTCAGCTGATGTCTCTGGTGGATACCACAGGAAGATGCAGGAATCACACACAAGTGATGCTTTCCCAACTCAAATCACTGCAGCCCTGACATCTTCCATCTGCCTGGTGCCACGTTCTCTTTTGTTTCAATTTATGGGGTTTTTTTGTCTTGTTTGCTTTTTTTTTTGTTTTTTTAACATGGGAATTAAACATATTTGATCTCCACCAGCACGGAGCTTGTTTTCTATGTACCAATAACACTCCCTGATGCCCGAAGCTGTTTTCCCTGCCTTTGGGCTCTCTCCCAGCCTGCAGCTGAGCTAATAATTATCTCTCTCCGTGTTGGGCTTCTTTTAACAGCGAGTAACAAATTCTTTTTGGCACCAAAAAGGAGCTGTGAGCTATTTTTCTTCTGCCCAGGCAAGCTTTTCTCTTGCTGTTACTGATACACGAGTGAAATCGTGTATCAGGGCTCAATTTATTACCATTTCTGGCTGTTGATTTTTTTCACTAGTAGCTTTAAACCTTTAAAAAATAAAATCCTAATAAAAATATAAAAAAAAAAAAAGGTGTTTGTTTCGCCTTTAAATTATCAATCCCCTCTTCAAACCCCCTAAGGAAAAAACTGGCTAATTATTAATTATATTCCCAAGGGATGTTGTGGAGATTGGGGTTGGGGGTTTTTTTGGGTTTTGTTTTTTTTTTTTTGTTGCAATTTTATATGGGTTTTGAGGGGTTTGGTTGGAAAATCAAATTCTTCTTTCTCCTGTTTCTGCCTTGCTGGTGGTGGAATTGAAAAATGCTTGGATGTGGGATTTCTGCTGGTTTCAGCTACCGTGAAAATACAGTTTATGTATCACTCACTGTGATACGCCTCAGGCAGTTCTAACCTCACGATCAGAAAGGGCATTTTTATGGAAATTCCGAGTTAGTCCTGGAAAATATATTTGCCATCTGGTTCCTTTCCTGTGAAGGTAGAGTTTTCCAAAATAATTGGTTTCCTCGAGGTTATAGGGCAGCCCAGATTTGAAGCTGACTTTCCCCTGTCTGATAATCCCCCTCTGCATCCCTAAGATGCCTTTGAAGTTCTTGGCTGTAGGATCCAGCCTTAAGGCAAAAAAATAAAGTTTTTTTTTTTTTTTACAGGTACATGATGTATTTATATAGACATTTATATACATGTGTGTGTATTTAAGCATCCACAAGACGTTGTATAAGTGTGGGGAGGAGAATAATTCCTGGATAGTGTGAATTTAAGGGTAATAATAAGGTGTCTTTATGCAACTTGGAGTCCAGGAAATTCCTGAATTTCTGGTTTTCTGACATTGCTGGGTATCTCTGGGAAAGACCACCCTGTACCTGCCCTGCTTTTACACTCCTTGATGAGATATCTGCAATTAGCAGCCCTGGGAGACTGTATGGGGGTCAGTGCCTGTAGGAATGGCCCTGTGCATCCTATATGATGGAGGGAAACAAAATAGAGCAGATTTCCTCTGAAAACCTTGCTTTTGTCAGTTCTCTGGGCAGGTGGCTGTGAGAAGAGGTGGAAGATCTCGAGAGACACATTTTCTGAACTCCTGGTTCAGGAAAAAAATCCCAGAAAATCCCAGCCTCTTAATTACTTTGAGCTCATCTAGAATTCTCCTTGTTTCCTACCTCAAACACTTTTTGCTGCTGTGCCATGTTAAGCCCCTCCCTGCATAGAAGACCCCCCAGAAGGTCTTCTAGCCACCAGGTGAGCCTCTGGTGTGTGAAGACCACTCTGTCAACGTACGCAAGATACTATCTGAGCACCATATTGCCTCTATAAACGAGGAAAATTTCAATAATGAAATCATTTTAAATCTTTTTATGTTTGGATTGAATGTAGTTTTGTTGGTTTTTTTTTTTTTTTTCTCAAAAGACCCAGTGGGAAGATTTTATATAATACTTTATTTGCATTCCCCTTGTGAGGCTGTTGGAAGTAGGAAGCTCTTTGATATGTTTCTGAGAGCAATTCATTAAGTAGAAGACTTTGGGTATGGTATGTGTTTCCAGAGCCAGTGGAGCTCTTGGTACATGAAAGTCCTGGCAGAAGCTCCATCCCAAGCTCCCCTGATGGAAAGGACATTAACAAAAACCAGAGCGACTCTGTGGGTTTGTCCCATTTCTCCAGGCAGTGGGGAAGGGCAAGTTGAAAATCCTCCTTCCTGGCCAAGTCCATCCCTTCCCCCGTGGTGGCTGGCTGTCACCCATCGTCACCAAGCAAAAGCCTGCGTTGTTGGCAGCAAATGGGACTGCAGTTGATTTGACTGCTTATTTACATGTGTGTCCATGTCCCACCCACTGCAGCAGGACTTCTAAGCAGGGACTTAGAATCATAGAACAGTTTGGATTGGAAGGGACCTTAAAGACCATCTTGTTCCAAGCCCATGCCATAGACAGAGACACCTCCCACTAGACCAGGTTGCTCAAAGCACTGTCCAACCTGGTCTTGAACATCTCTAGGGATGGAGCAGCCACAGCTTCTCTGGGCAACCTGGGCCAGGGTCTCACTACCCTCCCACCAAAGAAGTTCTTCCCCAGATCTCATCTCAATCTCTCCTCTTTAGGTTTGAAACCATTCCCCCTCATCCTATGGCTCCCCTCCCTGATCAGGAGTCCCTCCCCATCTCTTTTAGCCCCCCTTTAGGGACTGGAATGGGCTCTAAGGTCTCCCTGGAGCCTTCTCTTCTCCAGGCTGAACTTCCCCAACTCTCTCAGCCAGCCCTCACAGCAGAGGGGCTCCAGCCCTTCGAGTATCTTTGTGGCCTCCTCTGGATCTCCTACAATAGGCCTGTATTTTTCTTGTACATGTTGCATGGTTGGGGATCTCTGATGTTTCTCTGGTCATGTTGCCTTATCTACTGGGCAGTGAAGGAGAAGGGAGGGTGTGTGGATCACATCTGGATTATCCTCCACTCTGGTAGTACTGCCCTTCTTCTGTTGTCCATGAGGAGCTGATGGTGGAGGAGATGATTTTGTTTGCCTTCCATTAAGCCACTAGAAACAGCAGTACACCTGTGGTGGGTTTCTATGCTTGGGCAATGGTTGGAGAAGACTAGATGGCCAGGGTCAAGAGCATCCCAAGGGCTGCACTGGCAAGCTAACAGTGTAAGTTGTTGAGCGTTGCATGCTGTTCAACGTTGTGGAGATGTAGAGGGCTTTGCAGGGAGTGTGTGTCATTGTCATCAAGCCTGGCAGCTCCTGTCAAAGGATGTCTGAACCCAAGCCCTGCTGATGAGGAAACCATGAGAAGTTCCCACAAAATCAAAGCTAATACCAGATGAAACTATATTCTGCATCTCCATGACTCAAAGAACCACAGTGCTGTGCTAGTGCCAGAATGTTCCCAGGCAGGAGATGCTTCTGGTTGTGTGAACTCAGGCTGTAGGCAGAGGACATCTGTCCTGCCTGCATCTGGGCAGGTGTCTTTGACTCAAGATCAGGTTGGATGGGGCTTTGAGCAACATGGTCTGGTGGGAGGTGTCCCTGCCCATGGCCCAGGGCTTGGAACTGGTTAATCTTTAAGGTCCCTTCCAATCCAAACCATTCTGTGGTTCTATGACTGCTGTGAGAGCAGATCCACTCAAAACTCTCAGGTCCTGCTTTCATGTGTCTCACCTGAACCTCAAATCCCTCTCTGACACTGAGCAATTGGCTTCCAGCCCTCTGAAGTCATGACTGAAAAAGCTGGGTCAAACACAAGAAAATCCTCCCCAGTGGATGAGGTGAAGGCCAGTGGGAAAGGATCATGGTCTGAGGTGGTGGCCACATCACTAGGGCCAGAGTTGGACTTAGGCTCCTGTGGCCATCATGTAAACATCTTGAGTTGGCGGTGAAGTTGTCTGCTTGCCAGCTTAAATCTGCTGACATCATCAGGCAGCATGTAATGCCCCCAAATCCTTGGCTGACCAAATCAGTGCTGGAGAGTGGGTGGACGCTGCTGGAGAAGAGACTGGGAAGACCTCTCCACTCAAGGTGTAATTCATTTCCCCACGCTGATCAGGCAACCTGTGTCTGGCTTTAGTTGCCCATCCTTGGGTCTGGATCTGAAGCACAGTGATTTTTCTTGCTCAGCAAAAGGCGAGGGATGATCCTGGGGGCAGGTTGGGGTTCTCCATCTCACCAACCCACTTGTATCATGGTTTCTACACTGAATTTGGTTGAGGTTGGCCACCACGCTGAAGACCTGTCGGGACAAGTAGGTGTTGGCAGATGCTACAGTCACCATTGTCTTGTTTCCAAAAGAGAAAGCAGAAGAGAGAGAGTTACTTTGAGGCTTTGCCAGTGAATACAGGTTGGTGTAGCCCGACCTGATGGAGGAAGAACTTAAATCTTTAACTGAGGTGACCTGACCATGATCAAAGAGCAACTCTGAAAATACCAGTTCCTTAATGGTTTTCTGCCCATAATTGCTGGGTGAGACTCCCTCTGTGTAGTGAATGCAGCCCTGTTCAGTTGTGGTCAGGGAGAAGTGCTGGGAAAGAAATCAATTCCTTCAGCTAATATATGGGTTTAACTTTCTCTGGGACTTCTCTTTGGGATACACCTCGTGAAGAAGCACCATCCCTCATGAAACAGCCACCTCTTGGGTGTCTGAAGACCTGGGAGCAAAATGCTTCACTGCTTTGCTGCCTGGATTAGAAGAACTGTTGCTGTTTACTGAGCATGGAGGAAGGTGTCTTCTAGGCCTTGTGTCAGTAGTGTCTCACATGGGAGGACATCTCATCACCCTCAGTTTCCATTTGTGTGGAGAGAACACGGTGATGCCTGCTGAAAGGAAAGCTTCCCATGCTCTACTTTTGTGAAACTTGAGGTAGCCAAGTTACCTTTGAGGTCTCCATTCTTCTTCCAGACTAGGTTGAATAGGTCAACAAGTGCCAGAGTTCTTGGCAGGAGAGGGATGATGTGAGCCCTTTCCTCCAAGCCCTGGATAGGAGCTTGCTGCTGGGCTTCCATGGCACATCTGAAGTTCTTGGTGTCATTTTGAGTGCTTTTGGTGTTCCTTGTCTTCATCCTTATATGTAAACAACCTGTCTAGCACATCCTTGGCTTACAGGTATCTTCTGATGTTCTCCAGGAGAAACACAGCCACACAGCCTTGGCCTTTTCCTGGGCAGTTCGGAAAGATCTTTTAGGCTTAACCTGCAGCTCCCAAGCCCATCAGGTCCTTTGGTCCTGTATCGTGGTCCAGGTGTAGGTGGAACCTTACTTTCCCTGGGGTGGGAAATGTTTGTTGACCCTTCAGCTGTGTGTGAAAACCTACCATGCAGAGAACAAAAACCTCCAAATGGACCTTTTCCTGTTCTGACCAGGTTTTAAGACTCAAAATTTGGGAGTAATTTGAAGAAAACGCCACAGCTTGGCTTAGGGAGCTCCTTGTAGGTGCAGTGGTGAGATGATTGTTAATGCTTGTGGATATCTGAGAGGCTTTTGTGTTCTGAGAAGTCCTCTGGCTTTCTGGTTTTTTTTACCTTTTTCTCTGGCCCACCTTATACTGTACAATGAATTGGGATTTTTACACAGAGTTGAACATGAATCCCATTAAGAAACCATTGGTGTCTTTGGGCTGCTTAAAGTTTGTGGTATTGACATGGTTGGTCTACAACTCTACCAACACAACCCACTTCACCCATTCTTATGGCAACCATGTAGGTGGTCATGCTGTTTCCATTTAATGCCTGTACTTTGGGGCATGGAAGGACATGGACCTGGTGGTGGAAGGGGTCCACAGGATGGCCACAAAGATGCTCAGAGGGCTGGAACACTTCTACTCTGAGGACAAGTGGAGAGAGTTGGGGGTGTTCAGATTGGAGACAGGAAGGCTCCCTAAAAGGGCTCCAGGTGAGATGGGGAGGGACTCTTGATCAGGGAGGGGAGCCATAGGATGAGAGAGAAGGGTTTGACACTGAAAGAGGGAAGATTGAGATGACATCTGGGGAAGAACTTCTTTGGTGTGAGGGTGGAGGGACCCTGGCCCAGGTTGCCTAGAGAAGCTGTGGCTGCCCCATCCCTGGAGGTGTTCAAGACCAGGTTGGAGGGGGCTTTGATGAACCTGGTCTGGTGGGAGGTGTCCCTGCCCAGGGCAGGGGGTTGGAGCAAGATGATTTTTAAGGTCCCTTCCAACCCGAACCATTCTGTGATTCAATGAGAATTATCTCCTTTTTCTACAAAAGGGATTTGCAAACTTGCACTGAAGCAGCAGAAAGTATTAACTCTTGAAGCTGGCAAAGGGAGCGGGATTAATTAGTTCATGCCTCAAAGAACTGGCTGCGAAGGTGAAAATTGCTGTGTAAGTGAAACATATGATTATCTCTAATTAAAATGCAAATGTTAGATTTGACAGCTCGTTTCCAAAGGAGGGTGGCTGGCAGCATTAATGTGCACAAGCCTTGCTGTTCCCAAGAGGGTCTAGAGCTTTGGTGGCCAGAAGGATTGTCATGGATTCTGGGATTGTCATGGGAATTAATCTTTGGAGAAGGTAACGTTTTCCCCCAAGCCTCAAAGTGTGGCTCAGAGGTCCCATCTCATGCTGATGAGTGTCAACCATGAACGGTAGGTGAAGGAGCCTAAATAAGAGCTGGGAAGAAGAGTTCAAGGGTGGTTTGAGACGTTGGAAGAGATTAGGAGAGTCTTGGTCTTTTTGAGTAAAGGATCTAGATGATGAGGGATTGGGTTGACGAGAGACAAGAGCACGGGGTGGAGAACTTCATGCCATTACAAACGTAACTTCAGCTTTTGTAAAAGCTGTGGACAAATCATGTTCCTGCAACATGCTGAACTAATTTAGCAAGACCACCATGGGGGAGACACTTAGGTGGCCATGCTGTGGGATGGAGGGTGAGCAATGCCGCGTCCCACCACCACAGAACCTCTGCTTTCAGCTGAGGTCCAGCTGCCTGTATGGCTTTGGGATCAGGTTTTAATGGTTTTTGTGGTGATGCTGGTGGAGACTTTGTGATGTTTGGTGGTTGTTTATTAAGGAGTCATCGTTACCTGCATATTCTCAGCCATCGATCATCATCCATGAGGTTGGTGTGAACTTCCCTGCTCTTGCAGAAAGGGGGTCTGCAGAGAGGGTTCTTTTTAGCACAAAAGGGCTTTATTAGAGGACACCAAGCCACCAGAAACATCTTGGAGAGTTTCTAGTGATGTATTTCAGTTCTGGAGAAGTCCCCTCAGTAAGGTAGCAGTAAAAAGTTGCTCCTCTTTGGCAATTAGTCAGAAATTCAGGTAACATATTGTGCTGGTGATTTGAACAGGAGAGAATTTAGGCCATACTCGGTTGAACTGTTTTAGTTTCAACAGAAGTTTCAACAATTTTTGGTTCAACATATTTTATTTTTAAAATAATTTGGGTTAAAATATAAATATTAGTAGGGTGTGATAAAGATATGGAACATGAAAAGGGAAGAGAGCTCAGGCCATGAGTCAGAGCCAGGAGGGAGACAAGTTGATCTTTCCTGTGAGGGTGGTGGGACCCTGGCCCAGGTTGCCCAGAGAAGCTGTGGTTGCCCCATCCCTGGAGGGGTTCTAGGCCAGGTTGGATGGGGCTTTGAGCAACGTGGCCTGGTGGGAGGTGTCCCTGCCCATGGCAGAAGGGTTGGAACTGGATGATCTTTAAGGTCCACGGGCAACGATGACCAAAAGTTGGGTCAAGCAAATTTAACCAAGGAATGATGTTTATTTTCAGTGTCTCTTTTAGAAGCAAAGCATGTGTTGACTTGGTCCCACTTTAGTGTTTGGGACAGAAATTCTTCATATGTGGATGAACAAGATATTCAGTGTGTAGGATACAGTCAACTGGTAATTAATCTTTTGAAGGTTCATTTTTCCCCAAACCCTTTTTCAGTTGGTGCCCCTCTTTTCCACATCAAATAAAGATATTTCTCACTTCTCAGGATGCCTGCAAGACTTGGCTCTTCCCCAAGGCTTCCCAAAGTGGCCACCTGCCCGTGTCTACCAAGCAGCATCAATGAAATTTCGTTTCCCTTCACGCCAATTTAACAACTCCCTAATCTTTGTGCTGCTCGGTTTTTTTCAGCCATCGGAAAATTCAGGGCACGATGTCATGAGGAGGGAAGAAGCTGCTTTCTACTGTTGTAACCTGTGGTGGGAATAATCACAACCTCTCAAATTTCATCTGTATGCAACTTGAAGACCAGATGACCTCCTTTTTTGAAGTCAATACTGATTTTTGGCTACAACAACCACAGTATATTCGAGCTTGCTTGAGCCTTGCTGGGTTTGAAGATGGAAAGATGAAGCTGGAGAAAGGCAGAAACCAGTACTGATGCATTTTGCTTCTAGTCCCTTGCATCGAGTAAATACTTTCATGTTTCAAATGCACTAAGTTCCATGCTGGACCACTGGGTAGCATCATGCTAGCTGCTGGGCAGTAGACTCCATGCCCCATCCAACCCAGGTGGCAGTGGTGGAGGTGAGACCTAGTCCGTGCCCTCAAATTAGTGATTTGGTCTTGACTATTGTCTGCTTTGCTACTGAGTCCTTTTGGCTCTTAAAAGCCAAGGTGGTTCTGCCCTTGTTTTAGTCCATGGTACTGTCCTCAGGTCCTCATGTAGCCCCATGAGGATGTTTGAGACACGAGGAGCCCTCTTTAAGTGTCACCTCAACACCAGATCTGAGGCTCCCCTTTATATTTCCCAGATTTTCACAATATTGAAAGAGATGAATATTCTGCATTCTGAGATTTAATGGTTATTTTAAGCATTTGAGGTCACTTCAAAGCTCTTTCCTGAGCCTCTAAGCAAAGCTTTTGGAACAATTACCCTGACAATATACACCTTTCTCCCCAAGTACCTTGTGGAATGTTTGGGTAGATAGGACTGGTTGGGTGAGTTTTTCTGGTTTTCAGATGATTCATGTTGCCCCGAGGGCTGCCAACTGAACAAGGAACCTGCAGGTGGCTCCACAGTAGAACGAAAGTGTTAGGAAAATAAAGGAGAATAATGGGCTACAGCACCTTAATAGGTGAAAATAGTTATTTGTGTAATATATCTCCTGGTGAACTCCAAGTGTTTTCTGGTATGTGAGTGGCTGGACTCCCAAGAGTGGACTAAGCAGAGGGAAAAACTGACTGAGGACTTGATTTGGGCTTGGGAGGAGAATTAAAGAAATAGAATAGAATTCAATTCAATTCAATTCAATTCAATTCTAGTGTTTTGGATTGGAAGGGACCTTAAAGATCATCCAGTTCCAACCCCCTGCCCTGGGCAGGGACACCTCCCACCACACCAGGTTGCTCAAAGCCCCATCCAACCTGGCCTTGAACCCCTCCAGGGATGGGACATAGCATAGAATAGAACTGTTTCAGTTGGAAGGGACCTACAACAATCATCTAGTCCAACTGCCTGACCAATTCAGGGATGACCAAAAATTAAAGCATGTTGTTGAGGGTGTTGTCCAAGTGCCCTTAATCAGTTTTAGAGAATGTGGGGTTCCTGAATATGCATAATTAATCCTCGTGAAGACAGAGGAGGTAAGTATTTTTCCCCATGCATATAGATTAGAGCACTAGAAGCTGAATCTTACCTTTCTTGAAGCCTCCCACAACGTCATCCCTTTGCAATGTGTAAATAGAACATGTTGAAGGGCTCCAAGAAAGCCCCAAAATCAGGATGTTTGGCATGAGCATAATTTTGGAGGCGCTTGCACGTGTAGTCTGAGAGCTGGAGCTTTCCTGGATCCCCGAATCAGTGGTTTTTGTGGGTGTGGGACAGAGTTGCCCTTGACTAAAGTGAGTTGTTTGTTGTTTCCAGGAAGAGTGGGATCACAGCAGCAGTGGGAGCGCAGGATCCCGGCCGGGATCAGGCTCCAGGTGTGGGTCTGGATCCAGGTCTGGCAGCCGCAGGAGAAACAGCCAGTTCAGGCAATCGACCAAGGTATATCTGCTGGTCGTGCTGAAGTCATGTCTTCTGCTTGCTGTTTATGGGAGGCATCCTCCTAACGATGTGCTTTGCCTGTGTGTCTACACGTAGGGTGTGAGTGCATGTCAATTATGAAGGACACCTCAGAGATCTAATTAATTCATGCATAATGTGTGACTTGGCTGCTGAGAGCTGTAGCTGTTCTTCCTCAAGACGTCTGTAAGTCCCTAGTCAGCTGGTTTAGTGCAAAGGAAATTAGGGTTTTTTCTTTTTTTTTGAAGTCTTGGAGTATTTTAATTTAGAGAAAATAAGAGATGTGTGTAATTATTTTTTTGCAAGTCTTCATTAGAGGTTGATATGTGAGTGGATACCACAGAGATGGTGTTAAATGGTGATCTTGAGTTCAGCTGCTTTCTGAGGGAGCCATCAACTGGGCTAAATGGAGAGTTTTCTTCCTCCCTGCAAAAGACTTTAAGAATTGGTGGCCACAAAGGCCAAGAGCATTCTGTCCTGTATCAGGGACAGTGTGGTGAGTAGGACTAAGAAAGTGACCATTGCCCTGTACTGGGCACTGGTGAGGTCCCACCTCGAGTGCTGTGTTCAGTTCTGGGACTCTTACCTCAAGGAAGGACATTGAGGGGCTGGAGCGTGTCCAGAGAAGGGCAACAGAGCTGGTGAGGGGTCTGGAGCACAAGTCTGTGAGGAGCAGCTGAGGGAACCAGGGGTGTTGAGCCTAGAGATAAGGAGGCTGAGGGGAGACCTTCTTGCTCTCTCCAGCTCCCTGAAAGGAGGGTGTAGCCGGGGGGGGTCGTCTCTTCTCTCAAGGAACAGGCAATGGGCCAAGAGGAAATGGCCTCATAGTTGTGCCAGGGGAGGTTCAGGATGGATATGAGGAAAAATGTCTTCACTGAGAGGGTTGTCAAGCCTTGGACCACACTGCCTAGGGCAGTGGTGGAGTCACCATCCCATGAGGTATTTAAAAGTTGGGGAGCTTGGTGCTGAAGGACATGGGTCAGTGGTGGTTTTTTGATAGTGTTAGGTTGATGGTTGGACTAGATGATCTGAAAGGTCCCTTCTAACCAAGACAATTCTATGATTCCATGAATTTGCTTTTGATTTAGCTTTAGGTCCATTCCTTTAACTCAGAGCAGGGCCCTCTTCTGCATGTTTTAGTCACTCTCTGTTCTTGTCTCTCCTCTTGGAGTTGCTCTACTTCTGCACACATGAGCATTGGTTGTGCCAGAAGTGGAGGATGGGCTCTGGGAGATTTGGGACCAGTGGTTAAAGTCCTGATCCCTTCATCCATCTAATCCATTCTGGAGAGCTTGAGGAAATATCTGTCCTCCTGAACCATGCTGTGGTGAGAGAGGACCTGCAGAACCATGTCGTTGCTGGGAAGTGATGGTCCTTTCTGGAGGAGCGAGATTCAGTGTATCTTTTTCTTTGACCAAGGATAATAATGTCTTCCTCAAAATACCTATGTTTTTCTTATGAAAACTTGAAGTTTTCAACAAGAAAACTTTTATTCAGAGCCTTTTCAGACAGTTCATTATCTGTCTGTCCTTTCTGTTTTCTACTAAAGTTCAGCCAGGAGTTGTAGGCAGGTACTGAGCGTGACCAGCAGGTGGAGGGAGGTCATCCTTCCCCTCTGCTCTGCCCTGGGGAGGTCCCAGCTAGAGCACTGGGTCCAGTTCTGGGCTCCCTGGTTCAAGAAGGACAGGGAACTGCTGGAGAGGAGACAGCAGAAGACTACAAAGATGTTGAGGGAACAAGAACATCTCTCTGATGAGGAAAGGCTGAGGGACTTGGGTCTTTTTGGTCTGGAGAATAGAAGACTGAGGGGGAATCTGATCAATGATCTAACAAGATCATTTAAGCAACCTGGTCTAATGGGAGGTGTCCCTGCCTATGTCACAGGGGTTGGAAGTCGATGATCTTTAAGGTCCCTTCCAACCCAAACCAGTCTAGGATTCTATCATTCTATGAATGCTTATACATACTTCAAGGGTGGGTGTCAGGAGGATGGGGCCAGTCTTTTTTCAGTGGTGCCCAGGGACAGGACAAGAGGAAATGGGCACAAACTGGAACATAAGAAGTTCCATCTCCACATGAGGAGGAACTTCTTTCCTTTGAGGGTGGCAGAGCCCTGGAAGAGGCTGCCCAGCCTTCTCCATCTTTGGAGATATTCAAACCCCACCTGGACAAGTTCTTATGCAACCTGCTTTTTGCAGGACCAGATGATCTCCAGAAGTCCCTTCCAACCCCTACCATTCTATGATTCTTTGAGAAAGAAGACAGGTGGGGGAGCCTTCTCAAAGTGCAGTCAGTGGTTGTAAGCAGCTGAGGAGGAGGAAAAGTGGGGGAATCTTCTCCAACATAGGACTGAAAAATTCTTAAAAAGGTATGAGGAGGAGGAAGCCAAACTGTTTTCAGGGGTTGCCAGTGAGAGGACAAGGGGCAACGGGCTCAAGCTGGAACACAGGAGGTTCCACTCAAATATGAGAAAGAACTGCTTCCCAGTGAGGGTGACACTGGAACAGGCTGCCCAAGGAGGTCATGGAGTCTCCTTCTCTGGAGATGTTCAAGCCCCATCTGGATGCAACCCTGAGTGACATGCTCTAGCTCTGGGCAATCCTACTTCAGCGGGGGAGTTGGACTAGATGATCTCTACGGTCCCTTCCAACTCTAAAAATTCAGTGAAATTCAGTGAGACAGGATAATTTCTGAATTTATACCACAGAGTTGGCCGATTGTGTGGTGCCATTCGACGTTAATGCCAAGCACAGCAACGAGCTGACGCTGTCGCAATCGCGTGACCGAGAGCACAATTTTATATTTGTCGTGGTTTGCTGGAGGCTTGTAACGAAGAGCAGCGAGAGGAACCGGTGGGACGTTGAGCTGGGCTTTGAAAAAGTTGCTGCAGGCATGGAAATGCTGACTTTGTGGAGAATTTGCTGAAGCTGCATCCATGGATAAACAGCCAGAGTCCATGCGGCCGGTGGCGTGGTCCATCCCTGCATTTGTGTGGGCAACAGCTACAGGGGTTGGACGACGGTGGATGGAGATGGTGTGTGCTCTCAGGGATAGAGGTTATGGACCTGCATTTAGAAATTTCTGGGTGTAGCACTGGCTTTACTGGGTCATCCTGGTTATTTATCTCATTCTTGTCAGCGCGTCTCTCAATCAGCTTTCCTGGTAGCTTAATTAATTTTCAGTAGTACTAACCCCTTCACAGTGGAAAATTATTATCTGGAGCTGAGGGTTGGGTCATTGGGAGCTTCAAGCTAAAACTCCTTATGGTTATAATTGCAGTCCTGGGGGAAGTGACAGCAAATCATTTCCTTTCTTAAATACATGCAATTTTTGTCCCTGGATTTATGAATTGGCTTTTTTTAAGTTATATTATTAAGTCTTGGTGGCATGCTGTGAGCATTTTAGTAGGAGCCCTGCAGCGCAGGTTCACTTGGGTAGGAAGCACGTTCCCTGCCTTGTGAGTTGAGAGAGAAACCAGTTGTAAAGATGGGTCCAGTCCTCTTCCATATATTCATCAATGACCTGGATGAAGGGATGGACTCAGCAAGTTTGCTGACAATACAAAACTGGGAGGAGTGGTTGACACTCCAGAAGGTTGTGCCACCATCCAGCAAGATCTGGACAGGCTGAAGAGTTGGGCAGAGAGGAACCTGATGAACTTCAACACGGGCAAGTGCAGGGTGCTGCACCTGGGGAGGAATAACCCCCTGCACCAGGACAGGTTGGGGGTGACCTGCTGGAGAGCAGCTCTGAGGAACAAGACGTGGGAGTCCTGGTGTACAAAAGGATGCCCACAAGCCAGCAGTAGGCCCTTGTGGCCAAGGCGGCCGATGGCATCCTGGGGGACATCAGGAAGAGTGCGAGCAGCAGGTGGAGGGAGGTCATCCTCCCCCTTTGCTCTGCCCTGGGGAGGCCCCAGATGGAGCACTGGGTCCAGTTGTGTGCTCCCTAGTTCTAGAAGGAGAGGGAACTGCTGGAGAGAGGATGTCAGAGGGCTGCAAAGATGATGAGGGGCCTGGAGCATCTTTCTGATGAGGAAAGGCTGAGGGACTTGGGTCTTTAAAGAAGAGAAAACTTAGGGGGGATCTGATCACTGCTTATAAATACTTCAAGGGTGGGTGCCAGGAGGATGGGGCCAGTCTCTTTTAGTGGTCCCCAGTGATAGGACAAGAGGAAATGGGCACAAACTTGAGTATAAGAAGTCCCATCTCAACATGAGAAGAAACTTATTTCCTTTGAGGGTGCCAGGGATCTGGCAGAGGCTGCCCAGAGAGGTGGAGTCTCCTTCTCTGGAGACATTCAAACCCTACCTGGACATGTTCCTGTGCAACCTGCTCTGGGTGAACCTGCTTTGGCAGGGGGCTGGACTAGGTGATCTCCAGGAGTCCCTTGTCATTGAAAACTTTCAATTGTCATTGAAAACCAAAACGAATTCTCAGAATCACCTTAGTGACTCCAACTTAATGACAAAGTTGTGTTATCTGTTTGGCCCCAGCGCCATCTTTACGAAGTCTGGACAATGTTTAGAGCATCTCTGAGAGGTCCTGGGAACATCCAGGAGGATGTCATCCAGGAGGACTAGGAGTTGCAGCCTGGTTTGGGTGGGAGAATCCAACTGCTGCCTAGAAGCTCGCATCTCTCTGACCTTCTGCTGGTGTGATTTCCCCTAATGGCTGGGACTAGTTCTGGGGTTCACCCACCTTGTGCTTGCCCATAGAGCACTGAGGAGATGTGGGATGGCTGGGTGGGACAACTTTTGCTGCCTCTGCTTACTCTGCAGATTAGGAGGTGTCAGTGCCACAGATTTCAAAGAACTTTGCTGTGAGGGTGGTGAGAGCCTGGCCCAGGTTGCCCAGAGAAGCTGTGGCTGCCCCATCCCTGGAAGGGTTCAAGGCCAGGCTGGAGTGGGTTTTGAACAACTTGGTCTGGTGGGAGGCCCAGGGAAGGGGGTGGCACTGAATGGTCTTTAAGGTCCCTTCCAACCCAAACTATTCTATGATTCAAGGTGAGCATCAGACAGTAGTCCCTAGACCCTTGATTTCAGGGCTCAAGAAGGGGCTCTTCAGAATCTCTAGTCTGAGCTGAATTTGGGCAACAATTTTAAGATACAACCTGTTGTATTAGGATCCCACTTTATCATAATTTTTTTGCTATTTAATATCTTTGCTGCTGATTTGACTCATCTGTGTTGTGACTGGTTACATGTTCTTCCTCCCCGGACCCAAATACTTTACTCTTTGGGATGCTTATTGTAGATCTCTCATTGCCAGGTTCTTAAAATATCCCATAGAAATATCCCAAGAGGATGGGGCCGGGCTTTTTTCAGTGGTGCTCAGGGACAGGACAAGAGGAAATGGGCACAAACTTGAATATAAGAAGTTCCACCTAAACATGAGGGGGAACTTTTTTCCATTGAGGGTGGCAGAGCCCTGGAAAAGGCTGCCCAGAGAGGTGGTGGAGTCTCCTTCTCTGGAGACATTTAAACCCTGCCTGGACACGTTTCTGTGGGACCTGCTCTGGGTGGACCTGCTTTTTGGTGTTGGGGTTGGACTAGATGGTCTCCGGAGGTCCCTTCCAACCTCATGTGATTCAATATCTCTTCTTTGGGTGATAGCTATAAAGACCCACACGTGTGTATTTTCATTTTACTGCAGGAGGATGCTTCTAAGTATTCAGAAAACTAATTTCTCTCACACTTTTATTTGCCTAAAATTAAAAGTTCTGCTTCCATAACCGAGTGTGGGAATTTTCTGTATTTTTGGTAGTTTGTATCTGGTGCAGAAACATGTTGAACCAAGAAGTTGAAACGAGAAGTTGAGCTGCAGATCCCCCGGAGGTACAAAATGGTGTTCCATGGGGCCCTTGGAGAAGACAAAAAAAGGGAGTAATGTGGCTGTTTTGGGAGTATCTGGTGTCTGAAGTGGTGGTTGTGCTGGGAACGGCTGTGAAGTCCAACTGTGCACCAAGGACACGTGTCCTGCTCATTGGAAAAGCACTGCTCACTTCATGGGCAGATAGAGGCCTAAAATAGGCTCATTTTTAGGAGTTTTTAGTGTCTCAGTGGTTATTATTAATACGATTTGAAAAAAGGCAGAAATTATAGCATGGGGAATATATGGGAGGCACCATCTCCAGCACTTTTTTCACCAGATTGGGCTGAAATACTTAAATCATTTGTGAGAAATGTTGAGTCAAGTCTTTTTTAAATGGTCCTGGCAAAATCCAACCTCATTTACTTCTTCAACTCTAAAGGGTGGAGAGGGCAGCCCACTTTCTATGGGGAGGACACGTGTCGGCTGAAGACACTAAAGGGACTATGAAGGAGATGTGTGAGGTCTTTGCTTTAGATACTTTTGCTCGGGTCACTTCTAAAAGTAACTGCCAAAGCAAAATTCAAGGTGCTTTGCAGTTTTGCTGGTCTTGATTCCCACCAGATTATTACTGTGATGCTTTGGTTGGTTTTTTTTTTCTTGAGGGAAGGAACCATGACCTTAGTGTTGGTGGGACACGTACCAGAATAACCGTGTGAGCTCGTTTGCTGGTGTGCGTTCTGAGGTTCCTCAGCTGTTCTTCATCTCCAAGGCTGGTGACAGGAGAGGCTGTGCTGGCCCGTGGTCCAGAAAGCCCTGTGTGTCTTCTGGCAAGTAACCACCTTTCCCTCCCTCCTAGAATGGCAACAAGGAGAGCTCCCTTGACATGCTGGGCACGGACATCTGGGCTGCCAACACCTTTGAGTCCTTCAGGTAAGCTGGTTTTAAAATGCTCTAAGAGAGAAATGGCCTCTCTTAGCCTTTGCCCGCGTGGCCATCATGCTGGTAACCAAGTGCCAGTGAGTCTCCCGCCAAAACTCATGTCACTGCTCCTCCTCCTCCCCATCTCCATTTAACCCATGACACTAAGCACAGTCAATCTACTTAAAGTATCTCACGTGCTTAGGAGAGGCCATGGATGGATTTGGAGGCCAAATATCTGAAACCAGTACTTGTAATCATCTGAAAACTGTGTAGGCAAGACCAGAGAAAGTATGGCTGCCCCATCCCTGGAGGTGTTCAAGACCAAGTTGGACGAGAGGATAAGGCTTTGAGCAACCTGCTCTAGTGGGAGGTGTCCCTACCCATGGCAGGAGGGTTAGAACTAGATGGTCTTTAAGATCCCTTCCAACTTAAACCATTCTGTGAAGCTCTGAGCTACTGCTCCAGGATTTTCCTTCTCCATTAATTGGCAGTGCATTGACTTTGCTGCTGCTGCTGCTGGGAAGAGCTCTTCAGCTGCTGCTTCAGCATGGTGACAGTGGTGAAATATGCTCTCTGTCCAGTTTTATGCATATTCGTTTCTATTCCTGGAGCACTGCAAGAGTCTGCAGGAGTTGAGTTCCCACCTGGGATTTGCTTGAGTCCATTGGAGTGATCAGGTAGTGCCAGGACCAGAGGGAACATCTCCATTGCATGGACCAGACCACTACATGTTGTGAAGAAGAGAGCGAGTGTAGCTAACAAGGTGTGAGCTGCCTCATGCTGCATCATACCTGAAAGTTATGGGGCTTTAGAACAACCAACAAGGGCTCAGCATCTCCAAAAAAACCCCAGAAGAAATGAAAAGAGCAGCGTGAAGGTTGGAATCCCCCAACCACATGCTCTGCAGCAGGGGGTGGTTCTTCTAGAAGTACCAGCTTCTCTTGTCTACTGCTTTAATTAGCAGTGGACTTTCTTTCTTTGTCTTTCCCTGTTTTTCTCTCCTAGTGGTGCGACGTGGGACTTGCAGCCTGAAAAACTAGATTTCACCCAATTTCACAGGAAGCTGCGAAACACCTCAAAACACCCGCTGCCTCACATAGACAGAGAAGGGTGAGTGCCGTGCGTGCGATACCGTGCTCTCCACCAAGGTCTCTAACTTCTTCTTTGCAGAGGAAATGCTAGTTTGGTGGCATGACTCAAGTGGAGGACGTGGGGAAGAGAATTTAGGAAGAAATTCTTACAAAGAACTTCTTTGCTGTGAGGGTGGTGAGAGCCTGGCCCAGGTTGCCCAGAGAAGCTGTGGCTGCCCCATCCTTAAAGATGTTCAAGGCCAGGTTGGAGGAGGCTTTGAGGAACCTGGTCTGGTGGGAGGTGTCCCACCAGGACAGGGGGGGTTGGAACTGGATGAACTTTAAGGTCCCTTTCAACCCAAACCATTCTATGATTCTAAGAGGAGCTGGACCATCTATGAGGTTTGGGGGATGCTGTGATCAGTGTCTCTGGCTCTTCTGTCCTCCAATTTTGGGCTGAAACAGAGCTGTTCGCTGTATTTTGCATTGCTTGGTAGAGATCTGTCTTTAAACCATGCTGCATCCAAGCCTCCTTGATCCAGGTCTCCTAAATCTCAACATTGGAGGAAAGATTTTGGCTTAGTGATGATCCCAGTTAGAGTTCCCACAAGTGACAGGACTTCTTTTCCCCAGCAAGACTTCAGGGAAGGAGAGACCATCAACTGGATGAGTGTAGATCCAAGTGTTCATCTCCTCTCTGCTAGCAGTAAAATATCTTCATTAAACAACACCAGGCTGTATTACCTGTCCTGTTATCCCAAATTATGACAAGGTTTCAACTCATCCCTGACAAAACTCGCTGCAAAATCTCTGCTAAAGAAAAAAAATAAAGTAATAACTCCATAACCACATTTTATCCTGTCAAATTTTAGTCTTTTTTTTTTTTTTTTTTTGCTAGTCATTAATAATTTCCTGCCCATAGAGGAAGGAAAAAAAATTTAGAACGGGGCTAAAAGAAGGGTTTGAGAAGATTGCAGGTGACTTCTCATTGCCACGTTGTATGTAGGGAAGGAAATCATCTCTCACAGAAGTTTTTCAGTGATAAATTGTTTTTGCTGAAGTAAAGGCTTTCTGGTTGATGGCACTTGCCAGATGACATCTTCTATGGATCAGGAACAAGCATCAGGGTTTGCTTTGTGATCTGTCTTCATTTCCTGGTGGAACTGTGAATGCCCAGGGTGCAAACAGGTAGAGAAGACAGTATAGAAATGAGTTTCTTAATTATTTTTTAAATATTACAGCTGTAAAAATGGAATAAGAATTAGTGTCTATGCAGAAAAGTTAAATAGATGCCATCGCTATAAGCAGCGCGTCTCCCAAAATGCAGGTTGTGTAAATAATCTGCAGTAGAATAGAGGAAGCACAGACCAAAATTGCTTTTTTTTTTCCAGTTTGTTAATTTTAAAAGTTGTGTCTGTTGTGCACTCATCAGCTCTCCACACCAAACCTCTGCTGAGTGTCATTCAGCTGGCTAAACCTCCAAGAACCTCCACCTATCTAAGCTCTCTAGGCATTTTCCCTCTTACTTCAGTGTGCAATGAAATAATCTGCTAGAAAAAAAAAAAAAAAAAAAGAGGAAAGATGCTGTTCAGAAAGTGTTTTCTACACTTTAAGTGACAAAAAGACCTTTTTGTTCCTGATTACTTCGCCAAGGTTGGCCACTTGGCCAAGGTTGCATCCAGTTGATTGACCTCAAGTATCTTTTTGCTTGGTTGAAGAGTTTTCCTCCGGAAAGATGTGATTTTATTTGCGGATACTGAGTTTGGTGCTATGCTGAATAATCAAAGTGGAGTGTTGCAGGAAAACCAGGGAATTGTACCTTGTTTCTGACCTGAACTTGTCTACCTTTAATTTCCAGCGTTAGATCTTGCTGTGCTCTTCCAGTTCAAACGACCTTTTGTAGGTGGTATTTTCTTGTTGTTCTAGGTGTCTCCCAAGCCTACTTTAGTTTTTCATGCAGTATAAGAAATTTATTTCTTTTGAAACTTTGAAACTTGACTGTCTGAGATGCCTGTGGTTCAGGCTCAGCTGTGCTGCCTGTAGAGGAAAGCTTTCTTCATCCCCCTAATCGTAGAATGGTTTGGGATGGAAGGGACCTTGAAGACCATCCAGTTCCAACCCCCTGCCCTGGGCAGAGACACCTCCCATCAGACCAGGTTGCTCAAAGCCACCTCCAACCTGGTCTTGAACCCCTCCAGGGATGGAGCAGCCACAGCTTCTCTGGGCAACCTGGGCCAGGCTCTCACCACCTCACACCAAAGAAGTTCTTCCCCAGATCTCATCTCCATCTCCCCTCTTTCAGTGTCAAACCCTTCCCCCTCATCCTATGGCTTCTCTCCCTGATCAAGAGTCCCTCCCCATTTGTCCTGGAGCCCCTTTTTGGACTGGAAGAGGCTCTAAGGTCTCCCCAGACCTTCTCTTCTCCAGGCTGAACCCCCCAACTCTCTCAGCCTCTCCTCCAGTCCTCTGAAAACCAATTTGCTGGATTTCAAGCCCAGTCCTTTACCACATTCTAAGTTTCCGCAATTTTTACCCCATTTGCTGTAATTCCACTAAGATCTGTTGTTCTCTGATGACCTGGACCTGCTGTTTCTTATTATTTAACAATATCTTGTCACTAATTGACAAAAAAAAAATACATTGTCATTCTTGCATAATAAAAGGAGATCACCTCAGTTGTTTATAAATGTGGAAGGATTTTTATTGACCCATTTTTTCTTCTTCTCTATCATCACAAATTCTCTGCATCCAGGTAGTAATTATGTTTGGATTTTTTTAAATTTTTTTTTTCCTTTCTTGGTACAAGGACGTCCTTCACCTGCCAGCTTTGTGTTTGGTCTGTCAGTGCCTGGCTTCTCACCCCATTTATTTTGGGTGTTTTAAATTGTATTTATTATTATTTATTGTGTTTATATCAATTGCTGTTTGCCAACACCTTTCTCCACAGGGGAACAGGATCTTTTGCAGAGACCAACAAATGAGCAGCACTTCCAAAGGAAACATTTTTCATTACATTTTTGTATCCTCATCTTTTGTCGTTGTTCTTGTTGTCGTCGTCATCCAGGTGGGCTGTTCCTCTCAGTTTTACTTGGGCTGGGAATTGAATCACACAACTGCACTGCTCAGAAAGGACTGTTTTCTCTCTGCTGCTGTTATCAGAAACGTTTGAACAAGATGGTGGATGATCCAGGTGGAAAGGACTGGGAAAAGCATTTAATTTTGTATTAATGACTTTGTTGCCCGCGTGGGAGTGTTTTGGCGGCGCGGCTCCCTCATTTCAGAGAGCCTCTTTGTTTTCATGAGGGTCCTCTTCAGTAACAACTAATCTTCCCCTTGTGCCATAATAGAAAATTAACTTTGGTTGCAGCAAGATTTCACGTGGTTTTGTTTTTGTTTTCTTCCTCCCACAGGCTCGGAAAAGGGAAATACGAGGATGGTGACGGCATCAACTTGAATGACATAGAGAAGGTCCTTCCAGTGTGGCAGGTAGGTGATGAGGACATCTTCTGCCCGTGGTATGGTGGAAACCAGCAGCTCCTTGCCTTACATTTCTTTGGGAAACCCTCCCCAGAAGTGGGAATGCCTGGGCTGGAGAGTCCTGTGGGGTTTGTGATGGAGAATTGTCTGTGGCTACTGCGGAGACTTTGTTGGGACATGAAATGTTGAGGGCAGTATATGTACTTATATATATATGCACATGGACACAGGGCTTTAGGAAAGATGCTGTGAGGGCTGGAGCCCCTCTGCTGTGAGGACAGGCTGGGAGAGTTGGGGGGGTTCAGCCTGGAGAAAAGAAGGCTCTGGGGAGACCTTAGAGCCCCTTCCAGTACCAAAAGGGGCTCCAGGAAAGCTGGGGAGGGACTCTTGATCAGGGAGGGGAACCCTAGGATGAGGGGGAAGAGTTTCACCCTAAAAGAGGGGAGATTGAGATGAGATGTGGGGAAGAACTTCTTTGGTGTGAGGGTGGTGAGAGCCTGGCCCAGGTTGCCCAGAGAAGCTGTGGCTGCCCCATCCCTGGAGACGTTCAAGGCCAGGCTGGAGGGGGCTTTGAGCAACCTGGTCTGGTGGGAGGTGTCCCTGCCCAGGGCAGGGGGTTGGAACTGGATGGTCTTGAAGGTCCCTTCCAACCCAAACCGTTCTATGATTCTGTGAAAGGAGGTTCTAAAAAGCACCAAGCCTCCTCATTGCTCCAAAATAAATTCCCTCTAGGAAGCCAGCTGAGGGTTTGCTGACCCACATGTTTCCCCTATGGAGTGCATAGATGTTTATATGCAGCAGTCATCTATTTATATGTTTTCTCCAGCCTGTTTCTCCTCCAGATTTGGCTCTACATCAGAGTTTTGGTAGTTCTGGTTAAATGCCTTACAATGCTTATGTGTTGGAGGAATGGCAAGTTGAGGCACTCAATTAAAAAAAGAACCCACTGAATAAGTTAATTTATAGGTTAGCATTGGATAATTTTTGACGTTCCTGAGCCCTCGTCCTCAAAGGAGCTGAGTGGCCTGGACTGGGCAGGTTTCTGAGGATGCTCAACGTGGTTTCACTAAAGTCTCCTCTTTGCCTCTAGAAGGAAGGACGGAGACATCTCACGTGCTGGGGTAGTGTTTCCATTTTCATTGCTTGAACAAAAAACTTCCTGGGCTTCTTGCTCATGCATCATGTGAGGAAAAGCCTTGCTCATCCTGCAAACCATGTGATGATCTTACTAGTTCTTTCGGATGAGCTAACTGGCACCAAGTATGTGAACCAGTGGAAAGAATGAAGAATTGCTGCTGACTTTGGCAAGGAGGAACACTGCCTGCAGCTGCTTTCTGCTCAGTTTCTTCCATGCCTGGTATGTCTGGACTTTAGGTTACAGTGAGAAAACATCAAGTTCAGCTGAATATAAGAAGGACATGGACCTGATGGAGCGGGTGCAGAGGACGGCCACAAAAATGATTAGGGGGTTGGAGCACCTCTGCT